>JAQBSW010002892.1:0-93800 GCA_029291075.1 Eudiplozoon nipponicum
AATTTTGTCTTTGATTGCTTGTACGACGGAGGCCGGCGAAATGTTTAACCAACATAGGTTCTCAGCGTCTCCGTTGTCAAACATCTCAACAGGCAGAGTTGGAATGGAGAAGGAATCTAGAAGTTAATTTGGATAATCGTCGGCAAAGCTGGAGTCGACTAACGAGAGAAGTTTATGTATGAGATATTGGATTTTTGTAATTGATATTTGATGACTGCGAAATTTTTGCGAGAGTTGCGTGCTGTGCGGATGCGTCTCTCGATGTTGATTGCTTATTCTTGATTACCTGTTTAATGAGCTCATCGATACGTCGGAGAGTGAAAGCGCGAACAAGTGATGTTGTGCGTAATCTAGAAATGTGTGCAAGATTGTCGCATGCTTTAAACAAAGCGTTCATCTTGTTTATCGCGTGAATGTTCTGAATAGTTGTGGCAGAAGTTAAGTGGGAGGATAAGACGTTATGGACATCGGAAAAACATGAGGAGAGTTTGTCTTGGAGAATAAGATCTCTCCAATTAACGGCGCCACAGAGTCGATTAAACTCTTCCCAATTGGTGAATCGCTTGAAAGTCTGATTGCTCTCTTTAGGGATAGAGGATAAAAGAGGAATAAGAAAGGATACCTGGCAGTGGTCGAGATTAGGGAAGATCTCCCGAGACTGAACATTTGTCACGTTTTGTTGGAGAGGACAGAATCAAGCTGGTTGTTCCCTCGGGTTGTGCGCAAATTGACTTGGAAGGTTTTCCGCAAAGAGCCGAATCAACTGGTGAATTTTAGTAGTTATATTATGCCAGTTGAACAAAGGTTAAGGTCGCCAACAACGATGTATTGATCGGAGTGTTGAGAGAATAAAGTGGACATTAGTTGAGCCCCATGGGTGTCGTCGATTATTGAGAGGTTTGGGGATCTGTAGATAACACAGACGGATAAGCTTTGGTCTAGAATCAGCAGCTCAAACGAAAAGAATTCTAATCCTAGTGAGTTTGATGTAGCCAAACATTTGGGCATGAGAGAGGAACGGACATAGTCAGCCAGACCGCCCAAACGACCAACTGTTCTGTCACTTCGAAGGAAAGTGTAGCCATTGGTGAGTAAAAGATCATCGCAATGAACGGAAGCGGACAGTTACGTTTCAACAAGAAAGTACATGTCTAGCTCGTTAGAGGATAAAAATGCTCACAATTGTTTGATTTGTGGCGTAAGCGATCTACGGTTGATAACA
Source organism: Eudiplozoon nipponicum (assembly GCA_029291075.1). Classification (NCBI taxonomy): domain Eukaryota; kingdom Metazoa; phylum Platyhelminthes; class Monogenea; order Mazocraeidea; family Diplozoidae; genus Eudiplozoon; species Eudiplozoon nipponicum. Next base: position 1,223 of record JAQBSW010002892.1, read on the forward strand.
ATTGCTAAAAGAAATCCGTTAGACCGGGGAGGAGAAGCGGGCGGGTGATTTCCGCTGGCGGCCGGAGCGAGACCTCGGGTTGATAATGGTGACTGACCGCTTTTTGGATCTCCTTAGTCTCACTTTTATCAGGCGGGTGAGGTAATTGGAAGGTTTGTAAGCAAGACGGAGGCGAGTTATCTGGGCTCGAGGGGGTGCTCAGGAGCACCGAGGCGTGGATGAGGGAACAAGATCTGAATAGGGGCAGAGTCACAACTGTCATGGGTGGTATCGGTGTGGTTGGAGGAGAAAGTTGTGGGGGATGAATCGATGGCTCGCGGGGTCTTGATGGTCTTACGTTTTGTCGGTTTCAAGATCTCTGCACCGGTCGCGATAACGACTTGACTGAAGGATTTGTTACTGGCCCTGGAAATTGGAGGAGGATGGCCGTTGTTGGGGGTCTTCATGCGGCGTGGTGGGCCACGACGGCGCAGTAAAGCTTGGGCTTGTTGGGTGGGAATGATCTTTCTCCCTGAGCCAGTGGTGAAGGAGAGCCCTTTAAATTGAGAGGTGGTTAGCATGATGGGTCCAGAGGCAGGAGCATCCCCGAAGATGCCTCCGTGAAATGACCGTCATTTCTTTTGGTTGCTCCAGCCAGGACAGGAATGTCTGGCTTCAGGAGAAGGGGCGGTGTCTGGCGGAGAGGTCCAAGCTTTTTCTGCATTACTTTGTAGTAAAGTGTAATCACGCTTTAATTTGTCTTTGCCTGTCTATATTAAGGGTGATCGAGATTTCGGTTGACTGAGTTCGTCGTTGGAGTCTTTTGTGGGAAGTGACCACAAAAGCACGACCTTTGCCGGAGGAGACCTCCTTGAGATGATGGAAGTTGTCTCTCAAATGACTGATTTGATCTGAAGCAAGGTCATCCTTAGATAGTGGAGAGTGCGGAGACCAGAGGAAGAGGTTGCGTTTACTGTGATTTCGTAAAGCATCCTCCAGCGCAACACATTTCAAGAAATCATCAGCTTGACGCAACAAATGTGGCTGCGACGTGGAAAATCACAGGTTACCCGATGAAGCTCCGAGCAATCCCTTGACATCTGTCATCTGTTGCTGGAGGTCAGCGAGATTGGAAAATAGCTTCTGGGTCAAAGGGGTGGTGGAGGCTGGCGAAAATGTCTGGTTCATTATGGAGGGGTGCGATAGAGAAACAGAGAAGAAATGAATATATATATGTCTAAAATTCCCATGAGATAAAAGTAAGCCCTTAAAATATGTAAGTAAATTCCAAGTGTTTCCAAGAGGTAAGATCAGACGAGAAATCTAGAAAATTTTAAAATAAAACCAAAATGAAATCCGATCTCAGTTCGGAAATTAAAGAATTATAGAAATCCACGAGCACGGCCACTCCCGTTGTTGCGCTTTTCCAGTAACAATTCCAAATTTATTGAAATAATTTGTTACTCAATCTATTTTAAGAAACCAGCCGTAATTACGACGTAAAAATAAATCGTTAATTTATTTTTTTGTATTGTTACAAACTCCGACATGTCTTTAATTCTGTCGCATTGACTTAAGAATAAGAATAACATCACAGTAGCATGTTCACGATTAATAGATAAAAGTTTTCGTATTATTTCTTTCAAAAAATTTTATGCTATTGTATACTCTAGGCACGAAAGGAACTTTCAACAATATATAAGTTGTTAAGGAAAAGAAGCAATATTCATTTTTTGACTAAGAACATATGCTTCCAGATGACCGGCAGGATGATTTCTAATGCTCGTAAATCATGGTTTTTGACGTATACTAGCCGAAACTAACAATATGCCAGTTGTCTTAACAAACTATTATATAATGCGTTAGGTGTTGAAAACAAAAGCAATTTTTAAAAAAAAAAGATGTATGAAGTAAAATTTTTAAGCACCAATTTGTGCAGAAAATATTCCACTCCGTCCAAAGAAGTCATTTTTCTCAACTGCTGGCATAATGTACTTCATTTCTTTTTAATAATGTTCTTTCATGAAAGCGTGTTTGCTGTCTTATATAGTTATTTGACTTAGTTTTAGGGATTTTATGCTGTTCACCTCTGCCTCAAATAGAACCATATGATCGTTATTGTCCTCAATGATCGCAAAACCAACAACTTACGAGGAGGTATTGAAACTCTTCACTTTAAGTCATGATGACGAAAACTAAACTCGACATCAACCATTTCATTAAACGGAGCGTTGATAAACGCCTGTAATTTTTTCGAGCCTACTTTGGCCAACATGATATAATCTGCAATGCTTGGCGGTTGTGTGTGGCTTTTCGGAAATAACACTGTCGTTGGTTGGCACATGCCGCCTAGGTGACATTTTTAGGTGTTCCTTACAGTTGAATTCACCATACGGACGGACCTGCAGGCTGTTGACCTTTTTGACAGAGGCAAAACTTTTGGCGCTAGGTAGAGCAAATATCATAAATGTAATTTGCACTGCCAGAAACCAGGAGTATTCTGACACAGACATCCCTGAACATTTACGCGCGATCTCTGCTCAGCCCTTGCGTTAGTCACAGAATGGCACTAGCAGCTCCGAAATGCGTACTATTGGTCTTCTTACACCTGTGGTTGAATCTCATTGGTTCTAACTGGAAACCTTGATCAGCACAATTAACTTGTTGTGTATCAATCCTATTTAGTCGGCGTTTCTCAAAGCACTGCATGATTTTCTTTGAATTGCGCTGCTTCAGGGATGTAAATTCCACTTATCTGGTAAATTTATCAACTGTGGAGAGAATATGTGGTACTACCTCACGAGCCACATACAGTGGATCCAGCAATTCTGTGTGCAGACTTGATTTTGTGCCATGGCATCGAATGCATATTGTTTACTACTTCTTTTTAATGACGTTTGGAAATTATAAATATAGTGCTACGTTGACAGGAAATGCGAATAGCTAGAAAACGTAATTCATCAAGTTGGCCGGTTTTGCCCTGATCACGTACTGTCCAGAATTTGCTGTGGACAGTACGTGATGAGGACGAAACCGATCTGCTTGCTGAATTTTTTCAACAATATATAATGCTTAGTTTACACTGACAAATTCATGTTTATCATGTATATATGTTTATATCAAAGTCGGAAAGTAATCGTTATCCTCGCCCGCGCAACCAATGTTCGTTTAATTATATAAATGTTCATTTAAATACCACTTCCGCATGTTACGTTATATATGTTCTATAATGATAGATTGGGGATGGTTAGTGAAAACCTGAGGTCTAAAGTGATGCCATATTGGACCCACTAAAAGGAAAGACTAACCGAAAACGCTAGTTAGTCTATAACTAAAAATTGTGTATAGCGTACGGCAGGGTGTCTCAGTTGTTAGAGCACCAGTTTCCGAAGCAGACGTGTCCGGGTTCGATTTCTGTCCGCGACAAATGGATAGTACGTGATGAATTTCCAATAATAACGAAACCGTTCTATTTGATGAATTTCATTTTCCATACTATACAATACTTAGTTTATACTGAATAATATATGTACATAATGGGTCAGGTGTTTATATCAAAATCGTAACCTTGATTAAAAATAATTGTTATTACCGCCCGCGCAACCAATGTACGTTTAATTACACGTGCAATTCATAGGTGTTCATTCAAATTCCTTTTGTTTGTTTCGCTGAGGATTAATAATGTTGCAAATGCCAGCTTCCACTATGCGTAACTATTTCTATTGGCTTGGAAAACTATGGAAATGAACCTGCTTTTGGGTGTTATCTTTATTTTAATGTGTTAAGCCACTTCGGTGACGTTTTCTGTTTCGTTATATGTGTTTAGTCTAAAGTTCTCTTGAATCCGAATCATTATTATTCTGCCAATTCGGCACACACTGAGCATTTTCGCACTTGTATAAATGACAATGTTGGAATGTTCAATTACAGGGAACTTATCCTTTACATGTACATATAGAAAGCATTTTGTTGTATAAAAACATCAGCGGTGTATTAGACATCCGAGAAATCATTGTTTTCTTAATTTTTGGAGTTAATATTCCGGATATTGCGTTCACTTTAAATGGTATATTAACATATCTCGTCTTTTGGTTGGGTACAGTTTAATTGTATTTTAGTTGGTTTGACTTTATGTATGCTTCAACAAACATTGCGGGATACCGTTTTCTAATAAATCTGATTTGAGCACAGTCAATTTTCGTCGCTGTGCGACTGGTCAGGTACAATAGGATTAGTATTTATCTCAAGCTCGAAAACTTAATTTAAAGAATTGTTATCAATAATGCACAATCAATGATTGTTTAATGATATAACTTGTATACGCGTGGCGACAACAGGCACAAGTAGTCGTGTAGAAATTGTACAGCTGACGTTGTTAGGCAAGTACAGGGTATACCAGATTGCTAGAGATGTGAGCCGCGTATCGTAGTTTTATTTTCTTTTATGCACATTGCGGTTTGATTCACGAAAGTCAATTTGGCGTTATGATCTGATGATATCCATGGAATATAATTAAACGAACATTGGTTGCGCGGTTGGTGATAACAATTATTATAACCAAGGTTGCGGTCTTGATATAAACACATGACCCATTAATTACGTACATATGTCAGTATAAACTAAGAATTGTATAGTGGAGAAAAGGAAATTCATTCAGTAGACCGGTTTCGTCCTTATTGGGAACTCATCATGTACTGGCCAGAATTTGCCGCGGACAGGACTCGAACCTGGGCACGTCTGCTTTGGAATCTGGTACTCTAACCACTGAGCCACTTCCCCATGTAGTGTGGTGTCTGTTCAGTAATGACAGATTGGGGATGGTTAGTTGGAACTTTGGGTCCAAATGGATGCCATATGAGCTCCACCTAAAAGGAAAAATAGACTAACCAAGTTACATTAGTTAATATATAACTGAAAATTGTGTGTAGTGTGCGGCAGGATGGCTCAGTGGTTAGAGCACCAGATTCCGAAGCAGACGTGCCCAGGTTCGAGTCCTGTCCGCGGCAAATTCTGGCCAGTACATGATGAGTTCCCAATAAGGACGAAACCGGTCTACTGGATGAATTGCCTTTTCTACACTATACAATTCTTAGTTTATACTGACATATGTAAGTAATTAAAGGTCAGGTGTTTATATCAAGACCGCAACCTTGATTATAATAATTGATATCCATGGAAGGTTGAAACGCGTCGGTACCTGTGACTGATGTTAGTTTGGTTATGGTGTGCGACTTGCTAGATGCAATGAGATTAATGTTTACCTCAATCTTACAAACGTTTCTTAAATAATTATTCAATGACTGCTTGTGGAATAGTTTCAGTACATTAACAATAATATAATTTCCTATCTGTATGATAGCTTCCCATGGATTTTGTTGACCGCTGGCCATATGATACTTAGATGAATGCGGAACAATGTTTAGGTGACTCGTGGCACTGAGCCTAGTTTGGGTTCTGATTTATTACATCTTATAGGCTATCGATAGTTGTGAGTTGGCCCATCTTGTAATTAGCTTAATGAAGCAGGCCTCGTGTGACACTATACTGGCGTAACTTTCCATTAGACATATATGTTACAGTTTCATCCCTTTCTGTTGCAGCTTCCGCGTAACTTGTATGCTTTTACGCGAATGGCTGTCATCTGCATTGACTAAATAATCGCCTTTATAAATCATTACTCGTATCTAACTTTTTATTTGCCAACAAATCAACATCTGCTGACGATTAAACGTTTATTGGTTGATTGAATGATGATAATTATTTAAATCAAAATTACGATCTGCATATAAACATTGATTTTATTCTATATATATATATATATATATATATATATATATATATATATATATATATATATATATATATATATATATATATATATATATATATATATATATATATAATTGACTGTTGGCAGATTTGTCTTTTCTACATTATACAATTGTTATTTCATCTGCCGACGATACTTTTCTGTTGATAGATAAGAAAAAGGAGTTCCAGAGAGATAGTTATTATTTTTAATAAGTGTACTTCCGGGAGGTTCTGTAGAAAAACAACTTTACAATGGTCATAATGATCAATTTTAATCAAAAGTCTAAGGTGCTGCAGAATGGCATTCTGCTGTTATTCAATTAGTGTCTTACTTTTCAACTAAATAGTACCAGACGTATCAGCTTTTGTCGACATTTACAGACATTAGTCTGGCCTCAGTTGTATCAAATATATTATAAAACCGACCTGTAATCACCCGTGTACTTGAATAAACAACTAGTATATTTTTTGTGTTAAGTATGTCTGTAGAGATTTTGAAGATGACTGTCTATAGTTTCTAGCGTCTAGCGAGCTTTTCAATTCGCTCGATTTGGCATAATTAATTACCATCTGTGCCTCAAGAGACATTAGTCATGAGCACAATTTATTAACCGACCAGTTTGTATGTGAAGCTTCTTAATGTACCATCGTCTTCAAAGTTTGTTATGACATCTCGATTACGTCGGTTGGAGCACTGATGGAGGAGGCCATTTACAACTCCTGATCGCAAGATTTCTGTGGTATCCATATTGGATGGCTGGATCCTTAGAATAGGTAGACCATCAATCTTTGTGTGGCCAGATTTTATTCGCGATATTGGTCACCTTATTGCGCTGCTTCGAACCCTCACCAACAAAGTGACATGCCATATGAATTTGTTGGAGTAACAGGTATTCAGAAGCAGTTGTTAATCTCAATTTCGGTGATCTTAGGCATACTTGAGATCCAATGTGTCGGTCCCATGTACCTTTTTTTGGAAATGAGGTACGATCTAAACTTTGTTGACTGGCTACGCTTCGAAACGTAATTTCTCGTTCTATCATCAGGCCTCTAATCACACACACACACACAGTCACTATGCTCACAATAACAGATTTTAGCAAATTTGGTAAACTCGTTCCGAAACAGATATGATTATATTTTAATTTTTGAATCCCTAATGGGTTTAATCAAACAATTGGTCTCAGTAACTAAACATTATATATGCATGTGTATGGAACACAAAACACTCACTCAACAGTGGTTCGTTTGAACGATGTTGACGCCTTCGGAAGAAAGGGACAAATCAGCACCCAGCCCCAACGAAGATGAACTCGGTGCGCACTAAGGAAATGGGGATCAATAGCATCTTTGAGAAACTGAAAGTGCAAGGCGACAACCAATGGAAGCAAATCGTGGATACTCTAAATTTTAGTATATATCACGTGGATCCTTTCCTTTGTAGTAAAGACTGACGCAAAACTTAGAGGAGATGGCATCCAGCCTGGCGGTATGTTACTAGTAGCAATGACGCGAAATATACTCGCCAAACTATATTCTGAGTCTCGAAATTAACCGTTTTCATTCTCCCAGCGGACATCCACGTCTCCAGATCTGAAGCAGAGCCTTTCGAGTTTAAATGTAACCTTCTTAATTCTCCAACTATCGCACATGGTGCATAAATTGAAGATTCGATTTCTTGATCGCGTTACGAGAACGATAATTAGGTTCCGACTCTTGAATTCTCATTACAGACTGCAAGGTAACGAGTGAAGATGCCACATCTTTTGAACTGTTCATAAAAATGGAAATTATGCTCGTGCGAATGATAAACTTTCAATTTGTTTTATGACTGATTTCTAACATGATATCTAGCCTAATGTGATGTGATATTACCAATCGGTCATTAATTTGCAATACGTGGCTGCTCTGTGCTCGTAAAGTTGGTACTGGCGTAATCCCGAAAAAATGATGGAGTCAAAGGCAAACCTGGTCAGCTTATGCAAAGACGTCATCGGGGATGAAGTGCACAGACCGAACTCTTGCACTATTAAATCTTCGATTTCTGTCACGAATAGCAGACATCCTAGTTTTATAATTTCTTTTCTGTCTTTCACTGAATAAAACACAATGTTTTATTGCGAGTCTTGCAAGTAAATGACTTCCCTCGTGTACTTATTTTATTGTTTATTACTCTTATTTATTGTCCTCTTTCTGCATTAATACCAGTTTCGTTTAATTTGGCTTACTGGTGAATCTCCGCGATTTGCGTTCGCGAATTGTGTCTTTGTAATTACAGTTTCGCAAAGATCCGATAAATCCCCATTTCTAAGTACGTATCAAGTTTGTCTTATTATTGGCTGGGTGCGAATTCGTCGCTTTCTTCAGAGGGCTTTAACATCGTTCATACTATCTACTGGAAATGAGGTACGATCTAATCTTCGTTAATTGACTACGTCTCGACATTTGAAGCTCGCACTGTGCACCCATTCAAGAAATTTGGCTTATTGTTTAGGGGCTCGAGAAGGCTACATCATTGCTCTCACCTAGTTTCACTACACCATTGGAACGGTCCTTTAGGTTGCTACAAATTCATCTCAAGAGATATTTGAAGACGGTGCCAACTAATGTTGTAACCTTAACAAGCAATTTGCAGCCATTCACGCAGCGCAAGAATATCTAATCATATTTACAGTTAATAATGCTTGGGTCTCTGTGTTGCCGTTCATCAACCTCTTTGAACCTTATCTACAAATCCGACAAGTAAGTAGTGCCCACGCTGGCAAAGGAGTACGCACAACACCAATCTCTGAGTTGCTGATACTTAGGTCATTCTAAAATTTTCTAAATCCTTAATATAATTAAAAACTTCGTTCACGACAATGTGTACTTTTTGTGGTAAAATGTTAGAGACTTGTAATGGAAGCCAATCGTTGTGATTCTGGTTCTACAAATAATTGTATCTAGCCCTTATCGCATCTGTTATTATGGGAAACGTCGGGAAGAGCGAGAGAACCGTATTGGGTCAACTCAGGTGTGATTTTGATTGAGAATTATTAGCAGGAACCAAATTCATTCGCCTCGTCTCATCTTTGAGTTCTGCCATTGTCATCGTTGTTTCATCATAGATACTTTTCCGGACTACTCGACTGGTTTCGATTTGTTCATGCGCAGAATGTTATGGCGTGGTATTCTTAATAATGACGTCTCGAGGAAATGTTTCGTCTACTTGAAACGTGTTATGCTGACCCATAGGTGTGAATGTGTGTCTATATTAGTATCAATATTTTCTGAATCATATTACCTGATCTGCATTTTGACTATTTCGGCTGCCGTTAAAATTCAATATCGGGGTCGTTTTAAAACAGTCCCTTACACTAATCACTACAGTCCTTAACAAACAAGAAAAGATTGAACTCTTGGAAACATCAGAAGTGCAAGAAATCCCATGCAATATTTGTATTCTCATTTATGTTGGTGAGACCATGCGCCCAATCCAGGTAAGAAGATGCGAAAAAAGAACTGCATGTAAGTAGGGACATGTTTCTAAATTTGATCCTGCCCTTCATGTAGTGGAGACCGGACACACTAAAATCTGGGATGATTACAGACGCGTATCAATATGTAGTCGTAAAAGGATGATGAGATTGATTCGAGAATCTGTCGAAATTAAATCTAGGGATGATATTATGAATAAAACAGCTGCTGAAAAATCGTTAGGCTCGGTTTAGTATACGGCTATAACCAGTGGTTGTAAGAGATGATTGCATGAATCGCAAACTAAAGCTAGCTCGAGTTAAAGATGAAGAACATCGGATTAGAACTGACCTATTAGTGGGCTTATTATATAATTAATGGTTAACCGATTATTGAGAATATAGTCCTTTTAAATTTTACTCTTTAAATGCTCGTTTAATTTTAAAACTTAGCGAGTTAAATGCCTTTTAAAGAGCTTCTATCTTCTTTCCTTATATTACTTATTCTTTCATTAAACAATCTTCAAAATTTTCTTGTCTAACCGTCTCTTATTTAATTTCATATCTTAATTAATTAATTCTTATTTTATTGAATAGGACATTCTATGCCTTTTGTCCACCCCATTTAATGAGAAAACTCTAGTAATATGCATTTCAAACGTTAAGAATAAATAATTAGTCTGGCGTGTGCAAAGGGTAAATGAATATATATTGACTGCAGTTTCAATTATATGGATGTGAATGTGTATTAATTATGTTTAACTGAATATTTTATATTTATTTATTCCTACATGCACATGCGTGACATGCGCCTATTAAATGATATGACAAAAATTGTTATTAAACAAACCAATTTTAAGTAGAACGTTAGTGGTTTGAGTAAAATTTCACATGTGACTGGCTTGTTCTGATTTACAACTTTTTCACTTATAATGAATTTATCTAATTTATGGATCTCCCTTCACCCAAAAATGTGATGGCGACATCAGCTACGTCATTTCAAGTGGTGAGCATGAAAAAAAGTTTAATACATGTAAATGGTAAATTCATTTTCATCCACTCTAGTCTCACTCAGTTGAATAGACATTGCGTTTCTGAATATGCACAAAATAAAGTGACACGCAACTATCCTGTTAAATGTCAGTCTGAAATATGAATGATATGGCGAGAGTAAATATTGCGCTTGCTTCATTAGATTGTTTCGTAAAACTTGTGATGATAGGTGAGCAAATGATGGCGGCCGAGTACGACCGCCTTCTTTAGTTATTGAATTTTAATGGCCGCCGAAATATATGTTTAAGAAACAAAACATCTGGAATTCAGCTTGTGTCAGTTAAAACGCAGATATGATAATTTCGATTAATCCAGTTTTGCAATTTTTTCATCATTTTAAGCAACATTTTCTCAACATTTTGCATTTGGCTGAGACGTTTCATAGCTCAAAAAATTTTCAACTGTTTCGTCGATGCAGTATTCGCTCATGTCTTTGGTGGGTTTACATGATTGAAGATTGTTAGTATTGAAACATTTTGTGACAACGATTACTCTGACGAAGTTGTTCTGCTATCCATGACGGAGATGACCTTCAAACAGCCATAAATTGTGCTCAAGAAATATGCATTCACTAAATTTCAAAGCTTAAAAACCTTCTCAACGACCATTTTTAATAATGGTCTAAGATTTTGCTAAACGCCCTCAATGATGCCGGTCCTCAACAAATATACATGCATGGTCTCCCTGGTGAATTTTAACGTGTCTGTGTTTGCTGACATATTTCTAGACTTCTTGACTTGTTGCATCTGCTTTTGGACAGCCATAAAATCCGCTGTGTCACATTCTCACAATTTCCATAAATAGGGCATACATCGACTTTAATTGAAATATATTTCCGGTTCTTATCTATGCCACTGAGACTACCGTCTATAGTTGCCACAATCTGTACAGTTTTGTTAAAAAATAAATACTATGTGCTAGGTTTAGGTCGCTGTCAGCTGTGCATCAGGAGACAATGATTAGCGGCATAATTTCCGCTAGCTTTTTCGGGTGAACATCATGGTTTGATCATCTAGTTGAGGAATTCCCATTGCTTTTGTTTGGTTATTGTCGAAAAATCAATAAGTAAATTTGTTTAATTTGAAAGTAAAATTTAATGAACAATTAAATTCATCAACAAAAAAGGATCTTATGGTGTCGTTATAATTAATAGATAAATTCTCTTTAAATAGAAATTCTGTTCTATCCCAGATCACAAAAATAATTCTATTGACTTTGTATGACAGATGTATAATATTTGAAAAATTTGACGTCAAAGTCATATGTAATTTCAAACCTGGCCTGCGCATAGATTTTCGCTGTTCATATCCTGGTAAATTACCGAACGTGAGGAATTGCAGTTAAGACAATTGAAGCATTTGTACAAATTGCGTTTCCTCCTCTGTTTTTTGACTTTTACACGTTCATGCAATGAATATGCGAATTGCAGCCTCTAATTGTAAATAATATCGTAGTGCAATAAATAGGAGAGCAGAAGTTAACGTAACTAATGATAGGTAGAAAAATGTATACCTATATATATATGTGTATATATATATATATATATATATATATATTTTAAACAAATCCATTTTATCCAATAATCAGTTTAATTATAATGAATGGCTCAGGCGAATTTCTTGTATAATAGCAAATACAGCTGTAAGTATACTCTGTATGAATAAAGGAAACAGTTCCTCTCATAACTAGGTGATGATGTCGCTAACCGCAATTGCTTCGGCCTTTTCTAAAGCCTAATAGACATTCACAATGTGTTTAACGAGTCAAGCAACGAATTGATATATTATTTCTTCTAGCGTCCACAACATTCTTCACGCTTTATTCCTTTCTGCTATTATCTGTCCAGTACTTTTTATATGTTCGTTGACAAGGTTTATTATCTAATTGTGAAGCTAACTAAAAAATACAATTTTGTTCTTTGATTTTGTAGCTAAACGTGTTATTTTGGACGAACGTTTAAATACTGTTTTATTGAACAAACTGGCTTGTAGTAAAAACACATTGTCTATTCTAAATTGGCTACTTTATGACAAAACATCAATGATTGCGCGGGTGGTGGTAACCATTCTTCAAATCACGTTTGCGAGTTTGAAGTGAACAAAAATCCCATTGTATTTAAACAGTCGTCAAGCAACAAAGCAAAACTACACTCAATCACACGTGCTGATTTAATTCGACCTTCCATGATCATCATCATAATACGACGACAAACTGACTAGCGAGGATCAAACCGCAATGCTAATGAATTGAAAGAAACATTAGATATACGGCTCTCACCTCTGGTAGTCACGCATACATTGTACTTAAATGGAAATGTCGGCTGTACAATTTCTATGCAGTAACAAACAGTAACTTTCGCCATTTTAATTAAAAGAACCTTGGTTGCGCGGGCGGTGATAACAATTACTTTTAATAAAGGTTTTAACCTTGATATAAGCATTTGACCCTTTATGTACATACATTTGTTAGTATTGTTTACTGTGTAAAAGGTAATTCATCCAGTAGACCGGTTTCGTCCTTATTGGGAACTTATAACGTACTGTCCAGAATTTGCCGCGGACAGTACGTGATGAGGACGAAACCGATCTACTGAATGAATTACCATTTCTACGCTATATAATGTTTAGTTTATACTGGCAAATGTACATATATCATGTTTAAAGTTTTATATCAAAATCGCAACCTTGACTAAAGTAATTGTTATCATCGCCTCGCAACCAATGCTCGTTTAATTATATAAATGTTTATTTCAATACCACTTACGTACATGATGAGTTTCCAATAAGGAAGAAACCGGTCTACTGGATGAATTGCCTTTTCCGCACTTTACAATACCTAGTTTATACTGATGCAATCTGCGACTTTAAACACTGAGCCACCTAGCTTCACGCTAAACACAACTTTCAGTTTTGGTTAGCCTTTCCTTCATGTGGAGCCTAGGTGATATCTCTTTTGACCTAGTCATCCAACTAACAATCTTGAATCATCCATTATAAAACATACAGCACTTTGCCTAAAGAATTTGTATTGAATCGCACAGTTATATAATTACATCATCACTAATTGCGCGGAAAATGCCAAGATTTAAAAAAATCAATGGTGCGAGCTTGTTATAAACACAAATCCCATTATTTACACGTTTGTCAGTATTAATTAAGCATTTTTATATGTAGAAAAGGCACTTCATCCAGTGGACCGGTGTCATTCGTATTGGGAACTCTTGAAGTACTGTCCTGAATTTGGCGCGGAAAGGGCAATTATTTTAAATTTTATTTCTCAATTAACCTTTTAATTTAAACAGCTTTTTATTATTTACTCTGACATGATTTTATTCTTTGCAACAAGTCCCCGAACGACTGAGATCGCCCATGTATTTCATAATTTAAAATGGTGAGAATAAATATTTAAAACAATGCAACCAAAGGGTAAATTGGCATCCCGTGACTTCAGTCTCATTTTCATGGATTTACATGTTTACGCATTTAAATTTAACTAAATACATACTAGTTATACATAGATACACATGTGCACATACGCGAGGTCGCCTATCTAATTAAATTAGAGCATCTGTTGTGATAGTAGCCAGTCAATAGTGTTTATTGAGTGGGTTAAGAGGAAATTAACACTTGTATTATTTGTTTATCTTAAATATTTTTCGCTTACCTTGAAGCGTGTTAAAAACAAAACGGTTAGTCTAAAGCGTGCAAAACGTAAATTAAAAATCATTTTGCAACTTTACATTGTTGCCTGCATGAAGTAGTTATACACACACACACAAACAAGACGCGCAACTATCCAGTGAAACAGTTAAATACTGTTTGTTGCGAAGAGCTAATATAGTCTAAAGTCAACGAAAATGCGACTTCAATGCTAACTCACACTATATAATATATATACCGAGTCTGTAAAGGATACTAACACTATGGCTATTGTGTTAGTAACTGATACCTTTTTTAAATCGATGAGTACCGGATACTAACACTATGGTTTCCGAGTCGGTACCTGATACCAACCTCATGGATATAAATTTATGCTAAAGTTCACCCAAATTGAGAATTACAATAATTTCCGAACACCTGTTACTCCAGTTAAACCATACACTCTGGCCTTCATCGATATCAGTTATCACATTTCACGGTAAGCATGACATCATTCATTTCAATATCATTACAGTTACACTTTTGCGGTAAACATGACACCATTCAATTCAATATATTACAGTTAAATACTGTTTGTTGCGAAGAACTAATATATATGCGGTATGTATTAGGTTTTGCAAACCTAGTAACAAATTAGTTCAGTTGTGACCAGAAGGATAAACCAAAGGCAGCATGAACGGAAAGTATAATCTCATGCACAATCGTTTCGTGCTTACTGGCGACTCATCAGTAGGAGCCGGTATTACGCCCTTTAACCACTATATATTTGGTAGAAGAATGTGGAATTATAGGACGGTACATTCTCCTATACGAAAGTGAAAACCTGTAATAGTGAAGCTAACATAATCTAAAGTCACACACACAAACAAGACGCGCAACTATCCAGTGAAACGTCAGTTAGCTGTTATTTGACTATCCAGTCAGATTTATATTTGAAACGATTAAATTACTTTAATCAAGGTAGCCATTTTGATATGAACACCCATTATGTACACACATTTGTCAGTATAAAGTATTGTATTGTGTAGAATCACAATTCATCCAATAGATCGGTTTCGTCTTTATTGGGAATTCATCACGCACTCTTTAAAATTTGGCGTGAACAGGGCCCGAACCTGTTTCTCCAACCACTGAGCCACCCTGCCGCACAATACACATACGTTTCTGTTTTATACTAAATAATGCTTTTTTTAAATATCCCACTTGCTTTATTAGCTTGTGATGAACTGCGAACAGATGAATAATAACGACGAAGATTTCCGAAATATTATCGCTAACCAGAATATCTGGGACCAAAAATATGTTATTCGAAATACAGATCAGGTAATTATTCCATTCAAATTGTCTCTGCAATTTAATTCGTTTAAATTATTATTTTAAAAGTAAAAAGATCAATTTAGCTTTTTTTTATCCAAAGATAATTTTATAGAACTATTTATTTAGAGGCTGTTTTGTTATATTAATTCAACATTTTGTCATATTCAATGACAATGCTTGTAGTATAGTTTTTCTAAAGATACAAAAAACGTACTACCCTATATGACTTCAACAGATACATTTAAAATTACACAGTGGCGCTTGCGTTCCATCTTTTCAAGTGAATTTACTGAAGGTATGAACGAAAGAAAACAAAACCAAAAGAGAGGTTATGTTTGGATAGAAGAACAGTCCTCGTTAAAAATACTCAAAGATATTTATATTAGCACAAAATGTTGAAAATGGGAAATGTGTCTAAACGCAATTTTCCTTGGGTCTTGACAGCCCCATGGTACTGCCAGTGCACGAATAAAGTATTTGTGCTTGCGCAGTACTGGACAACTTCGATTAATTGGAATAGCTTCCAAATGGGAAAGCATACCAACTCACGTAGCTTTTAATAAAATTGAAAAGCGCTTTGTTGGCATGTTTAGTTACAGACACACGTGCAGCACCAATCTTGTTCTCAACCACCAGGTTTGTATGTGCTCGGACAAGCGTGAATTCAGTCTTCTAGTGCATCTGTCTACATATAATTTTCCACAGGAACATTTCCAATTATAGTAGACGTTAGATACATATTGCAGTGGAATCTTATCTTTCGCGGCAGGTAGGGCAAGTTTGGTGGTGGATGTTATCATGACTAAGTCAGCTGCCAAATATATGAAAGTCAAAGCGGAACTCAATCTATCTCTTATGCACTCCATTGCCTCTTCACCTTCATATTGAAAGTGAATATGCACAGGTTTCGTAAAAACAGTGCAAACATTCACATCGGATATTATTATATCAGCAGATTTATACCTAACTGTAAAATTGGATGGGTAACTGTTAATGATAAATGTGTTACGCACACAATCAGGTTCACTCTGCAAATAGTCTTGCAACCAAATGCGTAATGTCCTATTAAACAGTGTCATAGCTAAGCCTTTTCACCATTACAATGAACAGTATTTTTTGAAATGCAAATATTGCGCAGTTCATGTTTTATTATGGGAAACTAATCTGCGCAGTCTGGCATCAGTTTTCTGTCTGGGCAAGACAGACACTTTGTCTGGTGGAAGGATAGAATGATCACGGTCCTTGGCCAATTCTTGTAACATAGTAGTGTGGGATTTACTCAACGGAGATTTCACTGTCAGTGGCTAATTTTGATATTGGTGACAAAAGTCGACAAGCTTTGCTTTAAACCATCGTTGGTTGTCATAATTATTCGATTTTGAAGCAGTCAAATGGTTGAGTGACTAGTAAAATTTTGCTTCTGTTAGTATATGATCCTCTCTGTCCGGAATGCAAAACGTTTTTCCATGAACGAGGGCCTCACGTTGTAATGGAGTCAGTTACTGCCCATTGAAATAAAAAAGGCTTAGTTAAGACAAAGCTTAATAGGTTATTACGCATTTGTTCGCTAGACTAGTTGCAATTGAAATAAATCGATGTCCAGAACTGTGAAAGTAAGAACCATATTTGTTCTAAACTCCTTCAACTATTGAGTCCTATGCTTGATCAACTGCCTTTTATGAATTCTTATCAAGAGAAATAGTAACGGCAATCATGAAAAAACTGGCATCCTTCAGTAAAGAAAAAACGGAATTTGTTACA
Organism: Eudiplozoon nipponicum; assembly: GCA_029291075.1. Taxonomy (NCBI): domain Eukaryota; kingdom Metazoa; phylum Platyhelminthes; class Monogenea; order Mazocraeidea; family Diplozoidae; genus Eudiplozoon; species Eudiplozoon nipponicum. The sequence continues at coordinate 18,258 of JAQBSW010002892.1, forward strand.
AAAGAGCAAACTTTCTGATAAGAAATTTGTTGTCAAAAACAGCACACTAGAACTGCCCCACCGACAACCGAGGATAAAACTACACTTTATTTAAGAGGATAGCAAATTTATTTACCGCAAATGGTATGCTTAAAACTTCAATTAGTTTTCATTGTCTAAATTTTTATATCAAGCAAGAAAGTAAGTGTCTATAAAGCGTATAAGTTAACGTAGTTAAGGAAAGAATATAACAGAATGAAAGTATTTATTCTAATTCCAACTAAATATGATCTATCAAATATGGTGTGGTAAAGACACTTGCACAATATAAGATAGGCATTTGACTTAGGTAGATATACACAATAAAACAAAGCACAACGACTGACAAGTTAATTAAATGTGCACCATAGAAAGTGAAGCGTTTTGCCGTTATCATAATATAAAGCATATTAAACGTAAAAGTCATTCACAAATATAACGTAAAATTTCCTGCTGTACAGTACACAAAATTTTCAGTTTTATACTAACGTTTTCGGATAGCCTTTCATTGTGTTGGAGCCTATATGTCATCCATTCGCACCTTAGTTTCCAACTTACCTTCCCCAATCTGTCATTATAGAACAGATATCACGAAACATGCGGAAGTGGTATTGAAATGAACATTTATATAATTAAACGAACATTGAATGCGCTGACGGTTATAACAATTACTTTAATCAAGGTTACCATCTTGGTAAAAACACCTGACCCATTATGTTCATACACTTCCTATTATAGGAGGTGTGCGTGCAGTTAGTCCCGACCTTGACCAAGTGCCTTGCTTTTTCTACAACAGTCATGTTCCAGTTTAAATATGTTGACACAGAGACAATTTCTCCAAAACGATAATGATTTGAATGATATAAATTCCTAGACTACAAGCATACATTTGGTTCGCTACAGGGCCAATATATTTCACAACCATTTCTTGTACCGATTCCAGCATGCTTGACTGAGATTTTTTAATGTTTCAAGTGGCGGATGCCTATTCTGAGAGCAACCTACTCGAAATAATAAACATTTGAACCTGGATGTCTTTGGATAATACGTTTCTCCTCATTAACGTCCATCATTTTCTAGCGCTATCAATTATTTTCTCTGTATGTCTTTCAGCAGAAATCGTCCACTGAATCTTTGCGTTTAGATCCTTAACTTCTTGTTGAAGCTTGACCTCGAAATCATCTTTATTTACAGTGAAATGTAGATGGATATAGTTTAAATTTTGTCGAACTACTAAAGGTTAAATCTATTTTTTTAAATAATCTTCAAACCTAGTGATATTGAACACCTAATCATGTCATTAAAATCTAATTTTCTATCACTTTTAGACAAAAAATTTCTTTTTGACTGTCTGATATATACTTTTCAATTCAGTGGTCTATTTGGAGATTTGGCCTTTAAGGACCACATTCTATAATATTGGCAATATGATTTTGAATAGTATTGAGCCCAAACTCAAACGTTGTGAATTTCCGGGTTTCAATTTTAACATTTTAGATTTTGGGTTTTTTAATTTAATGGCCATAATTCTATCATATAAATAATAGTTCAGTAGCTTAAAAATTACCGGATTAACTTCACAAATACCAATCGCCTTCATAATGGCCCAAAAACAGTCATAATGACGGTTTTCCGAGCATTAAACATTAAATAAATAGTTCAGTAGCTTAAAAATTACCGGATTAACTTCACAAATACCAATCGCCTTCATAATGGCCCAAAAACAGTCATAATGACGGTTTTCCGAGCATTAAACATTAAATTATCAATAAGCTATTTCATATCATATGTAAATAAAATAATGGTTTTATCTTACAGCAATACCAGTTTGTCTTCCTCTTTATGCGTTCATTAATGTTAAAGAAGTTTTGAGCCAAGCTATGAGCTATTTTAGAGTTTGGTCAATCTAATCATTTTCCGCGTTCTACATATTGCCTTATGTGGCGATTTTATTTAATTATCAATCGTATACAATCTTAGATTTTTAATACTTTTATTTATACTACATTTCATTATATTTTTGCTTTTATTTTTGGTTTGCACATTCTTTTATTCATCGCCTTTGGTAATGTATCAACAAAGCGGCATTTATTCAATAAAATATCTAACATTGTAGACAAAGAATCAACAAAATCATCTGCGTTTATGTGATATAAACAGCCATAATGAGGCATTCTGCACATCCTTCCGAAAAATTACCAGTCAATTCTGGAGTATTTATTATACAAATTCTAAGGCGTGACCTTCATCAAATGGTCAAACGGATTCTTCATTCCAAGGATTACCTGTTTATGGACTGGCTCCTTAAAAGAATAAAGGATCTTGTAATTGTAACATGAAACCAAATCCGTCTCTGAATAGACATTATCTAAGCATTCAGAATCCCATGTTGGTTATTTTAAAATCTGCACTAAATCATAATCAGAGAATAGATTAGGCATTTCACAAAGAATTTTGTTGAAATCACGTAAAACCATATTATACCCTCGGTAATGAAATTAGTGACATGGAAATCATCAGTCATGCGCGCATATGATGGTCTGTAGACCAAATTAATAATAAATGTTTCGATTTGAATAGCAATAAAATAAATAATCGCAATTTGTTTATTTTTATGTATTAGTTTTGCTCGGAACACGGATTTGCAATAAATGAGAACTACTACGCCAAATCAATTCTATGACCTAATTTGAGGAAATATTAAGTTATCCGGCATTTGAAACTCCTGAACAGCATTCTCATTTTGTTTCTACCAAAATCATAAAATCCTAAATGCTGTTCGGTACATAGCTATTTAACATTAAGTTTTTGATTTTTATACTACAGAAAACATATCTATACATATATCTTACGGTATGATCTTATCTAGTAGGAAGATCAGCTTGGTTATTTAAGATCCTCTTCTCTTTTTCTACTATAATTCTGCTCCTGTCCACGCTGTTGGCAAATTTTAGTAAGGTATATCACCGCGGTCCACCAATTTTTGGGTTGCTCGTTGTAGCTTCTGTTTTTTAGTCAACGCAAGGGTTTGTTCCCGTTATTACTATGATGCCAGCATTCTTGTCACCTGTCATAATGCCCTTGCCTATCTTATTGACAGCCGTTTTATTTCTTTTTGCCTCTATCAGCTATTTCTGAAGGAATGCTTTATCGCTTGCGAAGAAAACCTTTTTAAAGAAAAGAACTTCCTCTTTTTACCATTCACGTTTTAGACTTCTTTAATTAACGGTTGTCTTCTTTTTAGTTTGATAGTTACTTGTCTCAGGCGATACTACTTTTTTACAAATTCATATAATTTTATTACTTCTCCATAAGCCGAGTAATTGGAGATTGAGTTTAGTTTTAGAACACCCTGCTGGCCGGTACCTTTGCTGTATCTTTGGTCGTGATTTTAGGAACAAGCTGCCAATTCTCCAGCTAGAACATTTAAAATTTCCGCTCCTGTTCTGATTTCAGCATTTAGATTATTTTTATGAATAATTAAATCTGCAAATTCTACCCAAGGTAGGACATTCTCGTTTTTAATTGGCCAACCTTTCTTTTTATTGACGATCCCAATTTACTATTTGTTCACAAAGATTCTTTATATGAATTTCCGCAGCATTCAATTTTGCCGCTTACTGTCACCCTTAAATTTATATATTTGACTTCATAAATTTATTTTTTGTAGACATATTTATTATAGTTATTTTAAGCCCCGCGATACTATTCTCAATGACTGAATTAATTTTTGTTGGAGCCGTTTTATCGAAATTAACGGATTGGGTCAAATTAAAGCTTTTATCTCTTTAAATATGCCACTGCGTTTTAGAAGACTTTAAACAAGAAATATAATTTATTGAACTGTCGTTATGCTCATTTTGATATCTCGTGTTTTGAAAGTAAATTAAAATCTGCGTTGCTTCTAAATGCACCTAAAGGCCACCCACGGCGTTTTATTATTGCTGGCACCTGAAAAATTGAATAATTGATATTTTGAAATATACGTTTCATGTTTCTTGTTAGAAGGCAATACAACCTATATCATTCTATATCATGTTCGTACAAGTGTTTTGAGCTAATAGTTTTGGAACTGACGTTATAGGAATGCTTTTATTTCTGGCCGAATTCATTTCTGGCTTGCAAATATAGTTGATTTGTTGATCTGTATTCTCTGTTTGTTCAAAACAATTAGCAGATTTGTTAATGTACAGCTGCTAGAACTTCTTTCTAAGTCATTTTTACTGTATTGTCACAGATGCAGAAACGATTGGCTACATAAATATGTGATACCCAATTTAACATTCATCTTTCAATATTATAAATTTTGTAATCATTTGACGTAATATCTAGTGCATTTTTAGAACTTTCACTGCACAAGCGATAAGTTTGACGATTGTAACTAATCGCAATTTCACTAAATAGTCCCTGTTCTTAGAAAAATAAAAATCACCCGAGTTAATTGGCTATTTGGGTAAGTTTTTTTGGCCTCTGCTAGGTTTAATGAGTTGCTGTCATGTGCCGTTTATGGTTTCTACTGCTGTTTTTGCTGTTTAATTTGCTAAACTTGATGCTACAGTAATATCCACTAAGCGAGCCTCAGACAGTTCTCCTTTTAGCGCTATATTGAACGTTTGCAACAATAAAGGGAAAGCGCTATGAATTATTTTTCTTTCGTATTTTTTTCTTATGGCTGTATAAGAAGCCTTATTATCAATCCCTCAATCCTAATAGAGCTAAACCGAATTTCCTTCGCAAAGCTATCTCAATATAGGAGCGGAATTCTGCCTTTCATATATGCAAGAGAAATCCGAGATATTTCTATTATTTCATGATGACTCGATTGGTATTAACTAATCAATTTAGTCACAAAATCCTGTGTAATTTTGGAGCCTGCGGTATGGCTCGCATGTAACTCAGATTTTGTTATTGTTTAATATGCTATGTCTTACACATAAATTAACTAATATTTCGTTGTGACACGATATTCCTTTAAGTGATCTAATTGCGTAGATTTCGAGCACATGTTGTATAGCATTCAGTAGCCTTAGTTCTACCTGTTGATTTGATTAGATTTTTAAAATTAATATGATATCACAACTGTTTCTGCAATAGTGTAGCTTATTTCATAATAATTATAATTATATTTAAAATAAATTTTTGTTTCGTATGTAAGGTGATCTGGCCCGAAAATAGAAATTTTCAAGATACAAATCAAAATTAGAATTGTGTATGAGTGGGTGAGACAGTGACCACCCATTATTTACCAATAATGGTAGCGGTGAGACTGGTACAAGCTGGGTAGGTAAATTACTGCCTCCAGGTTATAACGGACCCCCATGTAGAAACCTGGAAGTTTAACTTTAACTGGGATAAAGTTGAATAGAATGGATTCATGAAAAATGATGGAATACCGATTCTCAGTAGAATTCAAAACTTAAGTTTCGTGCAGTATACACGCATCGTCCGTGCAGAAAGTCAGACGATGAACACACATGACTGCAAACATCAAGGGATAGAGTCCACGCAGTTTGGTGAAAAACAGTTTAAGCAACTAAATTTTGAAATTTTTTTTAAACAGACCACTGGTGGCGAATGGCGTGGAGTTGACCTATGATAACGCTCGTGCATCACTTGAGCAGCGTCAAAATACGTGTTTTTTAAACTTGTTTTGATCGGTAAACTGAAGAGGGCGACCGCCGGCAAGAGTTGCCAAAATATCACAAAGAAACAAAACAACTGAAATTCAGCCTGCGTTATTCGAAACGCAGACTAGATAATGTTAATATTTTGTCTGTCAGTTTGTGCTATCTGAAATAATTATGCATGAAATTAAACACCAACACAAAATAAAAACAAAAGCAAAAAAAGTTCTCATTCACTAAATCAAATGAAAACCAAAATGGTGTATTCCTGACAAATTTCGATGTGTGATCGTGTATTCACGGAATATAGCGGCCATTATCCACACTAAACCTATATATATAAACTATTCATAGAACACTATACATTAGATGCTCTGTGTGCTTTGTTTAAATAATATTCTCATTTATAATCAAATCTCCTAGAGGTTAATTATTAGTTTCTTTTGACTTATTTAAAACGGTTGCTCAACTGCTGTTGTATGTACATGCTACCGCAAACACATGTAAACTTGAAACACTAACAGATTTAAACGAAAATAAATAAATCGTTCCCATACCATGTATTGCATAATTACCCGATTTGTGGTGTAACTAACACATCCGGATTTATCCCAGTTCCTGTTTTCAACGGATAATTTTTGGGACCTCTTTCAATTCACAACTCATCACAAAGTATAAAGTCAAGTTGATAAATAAAATTCTAAATTTCGTTGAAACTCTTCAGATTATAGTTATGATCGAGTTATGTCATAATATCTTACTGACGTTTAGCCGGATATGTGCGCGTCGCGTACATGTGTTTGTATGTCATTGCTAAGTACTCATTTAAATATACTTACAAATACATGTAAAACCAACAAGATGAAACTACAGTATCTGAATGTTAATTGAATTTTAGTGCGCGTTAGATTACTTGTCTTAATTTTACCATGTTAACTAACGTATTTAAAGACGAACTTGTGAGTCAGAGAGGGGAGCAAAGGAACATTAAAAAAAAACACCCGTAATAATGTTACGCCTATGGAAGCTATTAAAATTTTTGTTAAAAGATCAATGGAGGAACTGGTAACAATACTGTTTTAAACACAAAACAAATCAGCTAAAAAATATTTAGAGCAAGTCGGCAAGTGATGATTTCCATCTGTCTTTACGACTGTTGATGCCTGTAAGTGAACCGGAAAACGTCAGTTTCCAAAAATACGCTTGCTGACATCTACAATTCATTAATAAACGAGTGCTTCCACTCATGCAAACCCGTGTACACTTTTAGGGTAACACCAAATAATTGAAAATTATCATAATGTTGCGGCATAAATTTATAGCACGCTCTTAATTACTAACTGTATTCAGACGCTAATTCAGTTAGCAGCCGTGTATATTTACTACAAAGATTACCATATTATTAAATTTCCAGAATTTTTATAAATTGGCTTTCTATTCACAATAAATTAACCTTCAAATATTCAAGTGAGATGTAATAATGCAATTTTTTGATTTTACAACGGCAATAAATTAAAAAAATATATATATATATATATATATATATGTGTGTGTGTGTGTGTGTGTGTGTTGTGTGTTTGTACGTTCGGTCTTTGCGTACGTTTGAGTTCCAATTATTTATTCAGTATAATCTCATATAGCGGTTAAATTAGCAGAAGTCACGAATGAACTTTGCTAAAACAAATATACTTAATTTTACGGAATTAATACATAGTTTTTACGTTACATGTTTGTATTGTTAAAGTACATCAAATAATATTTATTTACGATTAATTAAACAGAAACGCTTATCACAAAACTGTGCTTTCTGTAGTTACCGCTGGATTTCATTGATAATTAACATTTCATTTCAGCGATTGACCTCAGTTTAGGCTTTTATCGTCAAAGTTGCCCCTTAACTAAGTTTCTAACATCACAGATTTGATCAAATTAAAACGTATTTATGTAATGATTGAGAGCTTTGCGCATGAACAGATTCAATAACATTCTAACCTGTCACATGAAGAACAATAGGAGATTATCCATTATTCCGTGCATTTATGTAATGATTGAGAGCTTTGCGCATGAACAGATTCAATAACATTCTAACCAGTCACATGAAGAACGATAGGAAATTATCCGCTATTCCGTGTCTTCCGAAAAACTCTACAGTATTTTAATTTACAATTTAAACACTAGGTTTTAGTTGAAATATTTCAAAAGTGAGATGTGTATCTCACCTCTTGTATTCTTCAATACATTGCGTTTCAGTTTATCAAGTTTGCATATTTGGCACTTTAGCGTCCATTGAAATCCATTTTGTTTGTACCATGTACCATTTCGGTACTATAATGTTTGCATCGTGTATTGGCACAAAGCCATAATGTTGGTACCTTACACAGATTGGGTTTATATATTACATATAGTGAGTTGGCTTTTAAATCGCATTGTCAAAGATTTTATATGAAATTAGCTTCACTACTATGGGTTTACACGGTCGTATAGGAGATGGTACCGTCCTATTTTCCCACATTCCTCACCAAAATATATAGTGGGTAAAGGATGTAATACCGACTCCATTTGATTAGTCGACATTAAGCATGAAATGAATGTGCACGAAATTATACGTTCCGTACATGCTATCTTTGTTTTACCTTTCTGGCTATCTTTGAACTAATTTGTAACTACGTGCGAAACACCCAATACATAATTGCATATATATAAGTTCTCCGCCACAATCAGTATCTATTTGAGACAAACACAAAATGCATTTATTATCTAGTCAAACATTATAAAAAATAGCGCCAGCCGCACGTACTAATGCGTTTATACCTTTCATTAACATCATCAGAGCACAACGATAAAATGATCAAACGGATCAAACCACAATGCATATAAAAGTTTCGTAAATTCCGGACTTCGGTTCACACTCCTAGTCGTCAAGCCTTCAATTTTTTCTTAATATTATTTCATTTGTAATAAGGCTCTACTTTTAAATTAACAGTAGCATGATTGTGGTAACCAGGTAGATTTTTTAAAACACGTTTTATATTGTAAATATCGTTTTCATCCATGTTGCCAGTAAATTACTGCAGAAATAAAGTATGTTTATTAATATGGACCAGATTAAAAATTGTTACATGAGAAAGATTTAATTCGTCTTGTTTATGCCAAAAATTGAAACTGCATTTTATACAAAATTAGGTAAGAATCACTCATCCATAGTAAAAATGCATGAACAGATGCATTTTGATTGAAAAGTTACGAATAAGTCTTAGTTATGGGAATAGCCAAAATTGGTTAAAGTAAGTCTGATTCTGTTGAAGAGGGTTACGTTTAGCCTACGCAGATCACTATTTTGTTATTGTGGTTGGATCTTTAACACCTGTCCTTCATTTAAAAGAGCCCTTATTACGCACAAAACCCATATTTCTTAAGAGTTTGTACTTGTTCTACGTTTCACACGCGATCAAACCGACAAACAACCAATATATCTATTGGGTTTGTATCGTTGTTCCGACTTTTATTGATTAGTCGCCAGTTAGCACGAAATGCATGTACATATAATATTTAACCTGCCAAAGATGCTAAATATAAATACAGCTAATTCCGCTTTAGAACAGTAAAAAAGATATCTGCAACAAGATCGCAAATGAGCTCGATTCGATGCCTTATGGCTTAGGGTTTCTAACCAAGAACTATGATGAGCACGAGGATCCCATCCTGGCAGACGAGTGGGTCCTATACTACCCAATTTGATGTAAGTGAGTTTAACTGTTACTTATAAACATTAACTGATTGCGCGGGTGTGGTAACAATTCTGTAAATCAAGGTTGCGAGGTTGTAGCACAAACCAATCCAATTTTATTCATCCAGTAGTCGAACAATAGAAAAAATACCGCCAGTCGCAAGCACTGACGCATTTCGATCTTCCATGATCATCATCAGAGTAAGACGGCAAACTGACTTGCGTGGGTCGATCCGCGTTGCATATATATGGAAAGCAAAAATAGATATGCGGCTCTCACTTCTAGTAGTCTTGCATAAATTGTGAAATGTCGGCTGCACAATTTTCTATACAGTACAAACATTAACTGTTTGCAGCTTCCAAAACACGCACACACACGCACACACACACACACACACACATACATATATATATATATATATATATATATATATATATATATATATATATATATATATATATATATAGGCAATTAAAATTTGATTTCCAGTCAAGAACAATGTATGCAAGACTATTAGAGATGAGAGCCGCATATCTAATTTTGCTTTCTATATATATGCAATGCGGATCGATCCTGTGTAGTCAGTTTGTCGTCGTACTCTGATGATGATCATGGAAGGTCGGAACGCCTCAGTGTGTGCGAATGGCTGTACTTTTTTATGTTTGTTGAAGACTGGTTAAATAAAATGGGATTGATGTTTACTTCAAGCTCGCAATCTTGATTTAAAGAATTGTTACCACCACACGCACAATCAATTAATGTTTAATTTTATTTCCTATAAACATGTATGGCGAAAGCTGCAAACAGTGAATGTTCGTGGCTGAGTAGAAATTGAGCAACCGGCATTTCCAATCAAGTATAATATATGCGAGACAACTAGAGAGGAGAGCTGCATATCTAATTTTGCTTTCCATATATGGAAGGTCGGAACGCGTCAGTGCGTGCGACTGGCTATAGTTTTTCTATGTTTTTCGAAGACTGGTTAAATAAAATGGGATTGGTGTTTACTTCAAGCTCGCAAACGTGATTAAAAGAACTGTTACCACCACCTGCTCAATCATAGATTGTTTAATTGCATTACCTAATAACAATTTAATTAAAATAAGACAAAAATTATTTTCCATATTCAGCAAGCACAAGAGGTATATTATCAAATTCAAATACGTTCGGTGCTTAACGGTAACTCATCAGCAAAAGCCGATACTGCGTCACAAATCCATTTTATATTTGTTCAAATAATGTAGACTAGTTGGCGGTAGAACCTTTTCGAAATAGTTGTTTTAAACCAGTAGTAGAATTGGACAGAATTTGCCGTGGACAGCGCTCGAACCGGGGCATGTCTGCTTCGGTATCTAGTGCTCTAACCACTGAGCCAACCTACCGCATTTAATGTATCTGTTAAGGGTACTAACACCATGATTTTGAAGCTAGGCTATATTTGACCAAATTTTAGAATAATTTTTATTCTAAACATTTTCTGCTCTAAAAGAGCCTTATGCTCGAGTATCCTCATCATCATCATCATCATCATCATCATCATCATCGTCACCATCATGCACAATCATAGGAAAGCCAATAGTAACTAATGTGTCATTACCATATAATCATAAGAAACGAAAAAACAAGGAATCTTTTATATAGACCAATAAAATTTATAATTTAGGCACACAAATTATTAGTGAGATTTACTAGAGAGAGAGAAAACCTAGTTACTATGAGTATATTCATCTAGATAACTCAGAGAAGTGAGGCAAACTATACCTCTACACAACACCATTATGGCCAAGTCAGCTTTAAGGCAAGGCAACAACAGCATTACAGCTTCCTTGCGGGCTTCATTGTATCACGTCATAAATCTTATAATCTAGCATAAATTAGTGAATATTTTAAGCTTTCTCAATCCGTTTTGACGAATCGTTTGCTCATATATATGGATAAGCGATTTCGTAATGGATTCATAACGTAGCCATTTGTTAAAAGAAATTATAAGTCGATTTTTTAAATGAATATAATGAGGTTCAAAGGAACGATTGACTTTTTGGTGTCTGGTTATATATACTATTTTCTCTATTTGTATCATTGTGTTTGAATTTGTGATATTCCATTGTAGCAAGTGACACATCTCAATCAAAATTTATGTCTGCTATTTCACTTACGTCAGATTTAATATTAATCAAACTTTGTGTGTATAATAACTAAAAGCAAATTTAAACAGATAATCCTTACAGCTTTTGTCAATCTCATCTGTAATTTTATGTGGAGAATCTGTACCATTGTTTTTATCCATTTTTACTACTTTTTATGCCGAATCGTTTAAATAAAGTTTCTGATTTTTGTCTATTTTGATACTGGTAAGCTCTTCTTAAACAGTCGTTTTCATTTTTTTAAATAGGATACTTGGGAGCAAAATGCACCAGTGTCTACCTCTGTAGATATATGACTTTTCGTGCCATGAAATTTTTGTAACCATAAATGATGATCTAACATTTTGACATTCAGTTTCTACCTTAATAGATTATGACATACTTTTAGGGTCATGTCGTTTGCTTTCAAGCAACTGCTTCAACCTCCTGATAGTTATTTATCCCACGTCACTTATTTCTTAAAAATTTAATATTAGTTGACGTATATTTACTCCGTATTTTGGTAAGTTCTACATTTAGACGCATTCCTAAAGGAACGCACGGATTGGTCAATTTTAGTGCGTTGTCGGTAAAATATGCCACAGTCAAACTCAACTAATTTAAAAGAAGCAAAAAATAAACTAGCAAAAAAGGTGTGAAGCTCTATCTAGCCGTTCCATTTATACATCTGACAGGTTAATTGCATAATAGCTAACTGACTTTTCAAAGAAACAGGCACTGGTCGTGTATGCACGCGAATCTATAAAGATTGTGTTCAACCAGCTAAGTAAAATTCCAGTCTAAATTTTAATTCAACTTTACCATACACTGAATTAATTGCTTTAAACTTTTCATAGTTAGGGTGACCTCCATGCTGGGAAAACGAATAAAGTTTACAAAAGTAGATAATGATCTCATATTTTAAAATATTATCTTGGTTAACACCAATTTTTGTACGATATTTTAGTGTTAAATACTGGAAATATCTATTCTCGTTTATGTAATTAGCAAAACCTCAAATAATAAATAAGCAGTATCGCTTTTGCTCCATTTCTTCAACCGCATAAATGGGAAAATAAAACTTGAATTAATATAGAATAAGTAAAAATCGTCCAGGTAAACTATTATTTTTTGATCTTCATTAATAAAACGATTTTATCAAACTTTGTGGTTACCGCTTGAAATTCCATATTTTAAAGTCAATGCAGAGAGTAATCTTTATCGAGTACACAGTTATGAATACTTTGTTTTATTACAAGTTTAAAATAGTGTAACAGATTCATAAAACATAGCGTTAATAAAATGTAAACGATGTATTTCCAATACGATTATTTTTTAAAACCACACATGCCAAACGTAAATCTCATGCTAATGCGCGGGGTATTTTTATTCTATCTAGTGCAACTGGTAAAAATAGGGGATTTTTGTTGACTTCAAGAGTATACATATTGTATTTGTGTTGTTTTTTTCACTACCCGTGAAATCAGTGTTTGCTCATTTTGTAACAATTATAGCAAAGTTACGATCGTAATTGCTTAGACAAAATGCCATTCTTTAAATCAAGTTGGCGAGCTTGAAGTTAACACCAATCCCATTGTATTTAACCGTTCGTCAAAAAACATAGCAAAGCTACCGCCAATAACATGCAAGGAAGCATTTCGAGCTTCCATGATCATCATCAGAGTATGACGGCAAACTGTCTAGCAGAGGATCAATCCGCACTGCATATATATATATATATATATATATATATTGATTTAAAGAATTTTTGCCATCACTCGCACAATAAATAGTTGTTTACTCGTATTACCTATATTTATGTGTGGAGAAAGCTGAAAACAGTAAATGTTCGTGACTACATAGAAATTGTGCAACCGACATTTCCAGACACGTACAACGTATGAAAGATTACTAGAGGTGAGAGCCGCATATCTAATTTTGGTTTCCATATTTATGTAGTGCTGTTTGATCCTCGCTAGTCAGTTTGCCGTCGTACTCTGATGATGATCATGGAAGGTCGAAACGCGTCAGTGTGTGAGTGGCGGTAGTTTTGCTATGTTATTCGACGTGCGGTTAATTACAATGTGATTGATGTTTGTTTCAAGCTTGCAAATTTTATCTAATGAATTTTTACCACCACCCGCGCAAACAATTATTGTTAAATTGTATTGCCTATATATGTATATGTGGCGAAAGCTGCAAAAAGTTAATGTTCGTGACTGCATAGAAATAGAGCAGCCGACATTTCTAGTCAATTTCAATTTATACGAGACTGCTACAGGTGAGAGCCTCATATCTAATTTTGATTTCCATATATATTCAATGCGGTTTGATCCTCGATAGTCAGTTTGCCGTCGTACTCTGATGATGATCAAGGAAGGTCGAAACGCGTCAGTGCTTTGCGGCTGGCGGTAGTTTTGTTATGTTGTTCGACGACTGGTTAAGTAAATTGGATTGGTGTTACTTAAGGTCGCAAACTTGATTGAAAGAATTTTACCCCACCCGCGCCAGCACATGTATTTCTTATATTGTATATATATATATATATATATATATATATATATATATATATATATATATATATATATATGTGTGTGTGTGTGTGGTGTAGCGAAATCTGCAAACAGTTAATGTTCGTGACTGAGTGATGACATCAGCTATCCAATGCAGTAAAATGAATGCAAAAAGGACTACGAGGTGAAAGACCGAATCTTATCTTGCTCTCTCTATATATATTCCATGCTTCTCTCTAGTCAGTTTACCGTCGTACTCTGGTGACGATAATGAAATGGATAACGGTTGACTCATGTTAGTTTTCTAATGTTGTTCGTAAACTGGTTAAATACAATGGGATTGGTGTTTTCTTCAAGCTCGCAAACTTGATTTAAAGAAAACTATCCAATTGCTTGTTGAAATTCATGAATTACTTTCCAGCGAGTATTAGTTAATTGTCAATTAGTCCCTCCAGCGCACATAACTATTCAATTAGTTTTATTTCTAAAGGAATTGCCCTATTTATGCAAACAAGCACCACATTAAAATATTTTATCTAAATCTTTACTTGAAGTACAATGCAAACTGAGAATAAAAGTAGGACATTTAATGACACTAGATGCGTTTCAGCATAATTTTATTGGTTGCATGCTTGTTTCTGTCTGATTATTTAGCTCGCCGAATATAAATTAACCACATAGATCAACGCTGTGTCTGTTTCGATATGCGTGTGTCCGTTAGTGTTTTTTTCAGAACAAAAGGAATGTTTTTCACAATCGAACAAATAATAATCATTCTGATTCACTTCAGTTTTGCATATTAGTTGATAATTTTTCGCCTTTTCGAAGTGTATATTTTATCTTTTTCACTTTAAAGTGTCGAGCTTAGAAGCCATTCATTTCTTTCTTCTATTTACTAATCATTTAAATATATTTCGAGTCTTAGCAACAGGTTTGAACGTAGGTGATTTCACTTTTTTTTAGGTCTTCAGAGATTTTACTACTTTAACAGAATATAGGTTATGCAAATTCGTTGCATTATGTTGAACAATCAGTTATACTAATTAATATACTGTTTATGCATGGAGGAATTTTTTGCACTTTACTTTGAGTTCACTTCGATAGAATAAATTTCGTCATTATAATATGAAGTCGACGCACACGTAGAATATAATGGCTTTTCATTTTATCTGAGAATGCAAAGTACAAAAAAGTAGATTTATTTGGATTATTAAAAAAAACATATGCAACACAATGTCAGCTATACTCTGAATTTTTAGAATGTTTCAACTTGTGACGTCAACGAAAAGCATGTATTTGTGATGAAATTTATTGCAGTTATAACGGAAAATATTTAAGCTACCTTGATTTGAGCAGTTGCTCTAGAGATGAATCCTTGTTATTTAATCTATCTTATCTACGTTTTAATGATGAAATTGTGCAAAAACTAATAACTTTCTATCAGTCCACAATGAAAGAAAACGAGGATTACTGGAATCCTTGTACTAGCGTCAGATGGCGTGAAAGCTTGGGCAATTGCCAGAAAAATTGAAACCTAGAGATACCCATCTAGCAAGATGTTATAGACTGCCGACCAGGCATAAAAATGACTCACTTTGTCCATAGCAAACCAACCAATTCTTTAGCTATCCAGATAGCCTTCTACTAGACTTAATCTATTATGAGATGCAATGTGTTAGCATAGCAATAAAGACATTTGATTTTCGAAAGCTTGTTAATTATTCGAGTACGCAAAATATTTTAATATGTTCATTTGGGATGACATCAATACTTACTTACGTTCGCTTAGATGAACTTATCAGCTGTCATATTCAATATCCTGCAAACGCTTCTCATTTCAAGCTAAATTCGATTTACCTTAAACGTATCTATTATATCTGTGCTGTTATAAATTACATTTAACTGTTAATGGTTAACTGCATAGCCAGATCATTAATTAAGGTGCGTGCTCTGCATTGGCCTCTTTATTTGATGATTTTCTCGTGGCTAATTAAGAACGAATGAATCAATATTTTTTGCACAAAATCAGATTTCATCCAAGATATGTAGACGATTCCTTTTGAGTTTAGCTAATGAATTAGCACAGCAAACGCTCATTTTGGAAAATATAGACTAAATCACTCGCCCATAAATAGAGCAAACTATATGAGTAGGAGTCGACAATACAATTTTGTGTTTCAGATAGTATGTAGGTATTTTGTTTAACTCGATTCTATTTTGTTGTGGATTTTTGTAGTTGCTGCAAAGAAGTGAGTTGAGCAATGGCTACTGACGGATTGTAAAACTTAGTAAGAGTTTTGTTTACACAATTGAACATTTTGACTGCGACGTAAGCGATAATTAAGTCTCGGCTGGACGACACACTTATAAAAAATTCTGAGGTTAATCCGCATAAAAGACACAAACAATATAGGTTAAGTCAGTCATGGCAACTACACAAAAGAGGCATCAGACAGGCATATGACATGTTTTCATTCGAATCAAAAAGTTTTTTTCGATCGTTATCCGAATTTAACCCTATGCTTGCATTGTTGAACGAGGAAAGTCCACAATTGTGGTTCGAAAAATTTAAAGCTACTGTTGAAGCGGAAGTATTTTCATTAGAAGCACCTATTGTGCGCATGGCTGTCTAGGAATTAGTTGGGCGGACACGTGCAGTCTAAATAGAATTTTCTGTCGACCTGTTGCATGGTGAATATAAAAGATGAGTGTTGGATCATTTGCGAGCCTGGCTTTAGGAGGTGTTTTCAGAATTGTACAGACTGAAGCCACTACCGGATGGGATGCCACTTGATGCCATGGTACGCATCAAGCGGTGATTGTCCAAACTAATTGAGTCTTGGCACGGGTTGCAACCGGATGAAGCCATCATGTTTATGCTGCTGGATCCTACCAGATATGGCGCATAATCAGGCGCCAAGACCTACAAAGTTCGGCCATGATGACCAACAAATTGGCTGCTGCGACACCTCGCTTGGGTCAAAATGCAACATTCGGAGAGGGCGACATAACTTATTGGAATTTTTTGCGGCATAACCAGTAAGTCAGTGACGGACGGCGACAGCCAATGGCTTCAAAGCAAGATAAATATATAAAGACACCAGTAAAATCAGCATAGTTCTCCTAGAAAACAGCCAGTTCAATGGAAGAATAGGGTCCACAATCTTACCAATAACGATTGTCTGGATCATGCTCAAATTTTTAATTCTTTGGAAGCTCAGATTTGTAGATCGAGAGTAGAAGACCTGCAGAACACTCTAAAAAGTGTTCATAATTAGATGGCCTTCAATAAAAAAGAAGTATTGGAAACGTTACCAAACGTATGGATTCTTATGAAAGTTAAATTCATAGACTCTTCAACGGATATGGAAGCCGATGTATCGGCATTGCCAATGATTTGGCCCTTAAACAACATGGCATGGGGCTAAGGGCAAATGGGACACTGAATTATTAATAAATGAAGATATTATTATATTTATTTTGTTGTAGCGAATTGTCAAACGCCACTATTGGGACTTGATTTCATTATAAAATGGATGAAGACGATCGATCGTAAAAATCAACGTATGTAACCCCCGAGGCCGAAAAGCATAAATTCCATAAAGTCGATATGCAGCAATAAGGTGCAGGAGGAGACCAGTTTTCTGCCTGGGTGGTGGAAAGAATTTAAAAATTAATACAACACTATATTCCAACTACCTGATTGCAGCGAATGTTCAGGGCCAACGGTCGATCTCTTTAAACAAGGCTAGAATTTAATGAAGGTTACGAGCCACCAAATTTATATGGTGCTTATCTAAGAAATTATCAGCAGCGACTTGGTAAACAAAATATATGATAGAGGGTTGCGTTCTTGAACCATCCTCATCTGATTTAAGCTCACATGTTTCACGTTACGAAAAAGGATGGTTCGCCATGACCGGCAGCTGATTTCCGGTAATTAAATTTGGTGACTATACCTGATCAGTATCCCATGCCTACTCTGAGTGATCTGCTTCTACAGCTAGCTGCAGGCAAATGGTTTTCCATTCTTGACCTTAAACAGGGATTTTGGCAAATCGGCGTTCGTCCGAAGACCGGTGAAAGTTAACGGGTGCAGGTATACTAAGGTCATTTCCAATTCACTCGATTACCATTTGGTCTAAAGAAAGCACCGAACGTGTTCCAAAGTGTGATGGATTCTTTCGTATCCGACTTTCCCTTTACAACAGTTAATCTTGACGCCATTGTTATACGGGCCAATATTGAACACCATTTACGTCTCAGGCTGTATTAGATGTTATCCAAAGCTGTAGAATGGCGATTACATTTTAAGTAAGAAAATGTTCCGATAGATTGGCAAATGCGGTGTCTGGGTCACTCAGTTACAGCGAAGAGATGTATGCCATTATATTCGAATGTACAGCCCATCAATGACTGTCCGGTGCTCACTAAAAGAAAACAATTGAGCTTATTTATAGGTATGGTGAATTTCTATAGATCATATCTTGCAGGGATGACAGTTACGCAACAACCATTGTCAAAGTTAACTAGTGCCACGTTACTGTTTCTTTGGACAGAGGAGGCTCAAGAAGCGTTTATCCTATGTAAATAGAGACTAATAGACGCAATTATTTTGAATTTCCCTGTAGTTAGTATGACAATTGTTACGAACGCGTCAGATATTGCTATAGTAGCAATGTTACAAGCGGACGAACGTCCAGCGCAATGTATAAGTCACACACTCACTAAGGCGAAGCAAAACTATACCATCACAGAGAAGAAATTACTGGCCATGCAAAGGGTATTACGAAATTTTAGGTATTTTATTCATCGGTGGACTTATAGACGTCTTTTATGATCATAAATCACTAATGCATTAGCGATCACTGGGCATTGAGAAGAAACGAGTACAACGAGCCATTGACGCTTTAGAGGAATACGATGTAACAATTCATCATACAGCTGGTATCGAGAATGCAGCAAGCGATGCACTCAGCAGAATTTCCGCTGTGCGAATTTGCCACTTATCGAAGTCTCTGAAGAACTGGGAAATGATGTCACATACTAGGAAATAGTCAATCAGTTAAAAAGCGGCACAGTGGTGTTCGCACCATATTGAGCGTTGAGCATGCAAAACGGCTTATTTATGCAAAAATTAGGACAAACGGTGCACTGGTTTGTGCCGTAATCTATAAGAACAGCATTAATGGTCTTCTGACATGAAACGTTTTGAACGTCCCGACGCCGGGCGCCTTATTGAGAAATTTCAGTCGCGAATGTATTGGCCTGACATGTCAGCCGTACTGTACATGTCAGCGTTGTAAACCACAACAAAGAGGAAAGGTCACCACGATTGCTTTCATTGCCACTGCACGAAGATAGTTTCTGCTTATTTTTCTGGTAGATCCACGGCCGATGGCTCGTGGCGGAGTAGCCTTTGCGATTTCTGTGGTTGGTAAGTTTACTCAATGGGTCGAGTTTGTACCACTGAAGAAATTCACACAAGAGAAGTGCTTAAATGAGCGATGGCTCAGTTGATTTGTTGCACATAAAATTTTTGTTACCGATCAGGGTGCATAGATTGAGCCAAGAGAATTTAATCAGAGGTGCAAGGACCTTGACATAAAACATTCCCGCGCAGACACTTACCACCCACAGACCAACGCGACAGTTGAGCGAGCACACCGGACGATGAAGGAGGTATTACGATGTTGGTGCCACGAGACCCCGGGGATCTAGGAGAGACAAATTACATTTGATCGAGCGGGTCATGCGATTTGCCGTATCAATAGCTACAGGATTCGCTCCAATAACCATGATCTATGAGGGAATATTAGACTGGCAGGTGAACCCGTAATCTCAGGATTCCGGGAGCGCTGCGCCATAGAGGATATTCAGGAGCGGCTACAAGTGCTAACTGAATATTTTGGTGGCACAAAGCGACAAAACTATGCAAGACGACCTGCACACACTCGCTTAATTTTCGG
Source organism: Eudiplozoon nipponicum (assembly GCA_029291075.1). Classification (NCBI taxonomy): domain Eukaryota; kingdom Metazoa; phylum Platyhelminthes; class Monogenea; order Mazocraeidea; family Diplozoidae; genus Eudiplozoon; species Eudiplozoon nipponicum. Next base: position 38,233 of record JAQBSW010002892.1, read on the forward strand.
CGAATATGTCATGGTCACAATGATCGAGCCCATGGCACTACAGGCTGTCAATGATGGTACGTATCGTGTGAAAAGTGTGGACGCCGAGCACAATGCAATTTTCGTTAAAATGCCTGATGACCCGTGAGCTGTCGCACTTGATCTTTTAAGCAGGGTGCTAAGGCTGAACTCTGAGGAGCAAGGTATATATAACATTAGCCACCTTTAAGACCAAAAACGCTCGAAATGTCCTATCTAGGGCTGTCGCACTTGATCTTTTAAGCAGGGTGCTAAGGCTGAATTCTGAGGAGCAAGGTAAATATAGCAATAGCCACCTTTAAGATCAAAAACGCTCGAAATGTCCTATCTTGGGCTGTCGTGAATACAGCAGAAAGTCGTCGTAGAATTGTACGAAATTAGATAAGACAGTCAGAACAATGATGGAAGCAGCCTTCGAGCCGCAGATATGAATATAAAACAAATATTTGTATTTTGTTTTACGAAATGGACGCGCTTTATACGAGCAAAATCCTTTTGAGCTGAACAATGGCTATTGAAGGATTAGAAAGCTTATTAAGATTATTGTATGCACAAATGAACACTTTGACTGCGGAGTTAGGGATAATTAAGTCTCGGCTGGGTGACATACTTATAATAAATTCTGAAAGAATACTCATAAACGACCCAACCAATATAGGTGAAATCACCAATACTAACAAATTCAAATGAATCCACAATCGAATTATAACCAAGTAGTGTAGGCAATGGATCTAGTATACAAATTAGCTATTCAGCAAACGCATGTAGCGGAGAAATTTCCTCGATAATATTGATCTCGCAGTACAAACGTTTTTGTGCCTTTGGTAGTCAAAAAATTGTTCGATTTGATGATCATACTGGTTTGAGTGTCTGTGCAACGGCCTTATTATCTAATCGGACATTGGTTAAGATTTCAATTTCATTTATTACCTTCTGCCCAATTTTTACCTATTTCATCTGATTTAACCTCCAGGCGCAAGAAGGTTTTTTGATAATTGCGGTGAATTTGAGAAAGAAACGGTTCTTGTGTGTTATAAAATTTCTTTTTATCTCTGAAAATGGATGAGATACTATGTATTTTATTACAGTTATCACTCAATTAGAAACTTTTAAAAAAACTGGACGACATAGTGACGTTGAGATGCAGAGCGCACAGAGCGTTATTGTGGAAGGAACGTTATTATCAGTGTACCAAGCGACTACGGTTCCCAGGGGATTTGGTGCGCAATTTACGCAAGTTTAAACTACAGGTCAGCCGACCAAATCTGTCAAGGTTGGCGTATTTCAGAAATGAACCATTAAGATAAAATGAAGAGGTCATGCGAACAAGAATCGTTTTCGTGTACGTATGTGTGTGTGTGTGTGTGTGGGTGTTTGTATATTATGTATTTTATGAGCAATATATTATTTTATTTTGAATAATGCGATTTCTGATGTTTTTGTCGGCTATTTTGAAGAAAGACATCATAATAAAATTGAATAAATTAGAAATTTAAATAAAACCTTGATTTTTATGTGTTTTGTACCGGCTGATTGTGATAAAGGTTTGATTAATCTATTGCAAACACAAATCGATAAGCTAACAATGGAGGCATTATTAATGTGCCGAAATTATGCAATTTACCCTTAGGAGTCATAATTTGAATTACTGTTTGTTCAAACAGTCGACTTAGAACCTACAAGCATTAAATATGAAACAAGATTACGGCTAATTTAGCTGATTCCTTTAAAGCTGACATCGCTCAAAAGCGCAGAACAGCATACATTGACTAAACAAAATTTGCATGCATTTAAAGATATCAGCAGAAATGCAAACATCAAATTACTTCGCGATGGTAAAGGTAAGTGTGTGAATATAATGGACAAATCTGACCATATACAAAATATACAGAACGTATTGAATGGCAATGCATAATTCACATATCTGGAGGGTAAATTAGATGAAATAATCAAAGTTGAGCGCAAAGTAATAGATAACATAAATGTCTTAAAAAACGCCGGTTTAATTGAAGACGTCGTTGCACAGAAGCTCAAACCTGTTTGATCATCTACACAAACAATGTACGGACCATTAGAAACAACAAAAATGATTTACCTATGAGACCAATATTATTTACGGTCAAGTCTCTATTCCGTGTATCGGCTAAATGGATTATCCGTACACTGGAACCATTGCGCAAACTACTAGGTAGTTATTCATTTCCCATTCCTTCGAGTCTATTAACAGAATGCCAGGTATAAATTTTTAAATTAATCTTTGGTGAGTTTAATGCAGCCTTTTATCTAAATTATTCTAATTGAAGAAATAACATTGACAATTTAGGGATCACGCGTTAAGAACCAAAGACATACAATAAACGATCGCAAATTCACACTTTACCAGGTTTACATTTTGCATTCCACGCAAGATGTACAATTCCGTTTTAATGGTAGCATCGATTAACATATTTTTTGTATGGCAATAAGGAGCCAACTATCAGTCGTGTTAGATAAGATTTTTCTAGGCCATCTTGGGAATACAGAATTAAAGAGAATCCTAAGTAAAAGTACACCATATATAAAATATTTTTATGATATTTTCCTCTTTTTGTAAAAAGGTCATATTCATGAACAAAGCTTCAATGTTTCGGTAAATAATATAATAACATCGGCTTCATTTCAGAGCATGACAAAGTCAATAAGCAATCATTTTTGGATATACTGCAAAAGAACGAGATTAATAAATGTTTGAATGAAACAATTTAACGAAAACCAACCTGATCTGCACAATATTTAAATTAAAACGTTTCGTGTCGTTTTAGTATAGTTTATCAACTGTTCGCAGCTGCTTTTTAAGAATCGTGAGATTTATTAGTCCACATTCTAAATGCCACGAATATATTAAAGCAAAAAACGATCTAATGCCTCATCGATATCGTATAAAGTTAATTGGGTCAATTTTTATAATAGAATATCATTATAAATAGACGTTTTCTGGACCAGGAATTAAAGCTCTGTATTTAAACAACAAATTTAAACGAAATGCTATTGCCCACAATACTCAAGTGTAAGTAGAATCGAAATTAGCACGCGTACGCAATGCGGTTTTATTACGTAAGTTATTTAAACTGACATATTTGCTTTTGCCAGCGATTGAAGGGGAACAGCCAGTATTGTCGGCCTCAAACATTAAATTTCAACATACCTGCGTACGTTGTCAATCATCTTACGCAGGGCAATCAACCAGATGACAAATTATTAAAATGAAAGAACATTACAACCCAAACTTTGTTTCAAATCGAATGATGAATATACGTCTGTAACTGCACAAAATTCTTGAAACCTCACAAGACTGTTCTCCATAGGTAACCTATGAGTTATTTACTATTTTCAATAATATAACTGAGTTAGCCATACATGAAGTCATGTTGATAAACGTACCGCAGCCTTAGTTTTGCTAGCAGAAAATTATTTTCGTGCACTGAGCCTCTATCTAGATGCCATGCTCACACTCTCTCCCCGAGTAAATATTCTGTTTTATTTTGCTTCTAAATACAAGAATTTGTTAATTTGTTTATACTTTAAGAATCAAATGTGAAACGATCAGTTCTTTTATCCGGTAAAATATTTCATCTTTCTACATGAAAAGGGTACTATGAATTTTATTTAAGCTTGCATTCCAAAAGAATATTTTTATTAAACGTTAAAGCTGGTCTTTATGCCATATTTTCTAAATATTAGTTACGAGACAATCTAAATATGTATCGCGACGCAAATGTGTCAATATTTAAACTGCTGTTACGCATTTGTCAATGCAGTTTTTATAAATAGAATCATAAAGAAAATTTTGGCAAAATTTAAGGATTATGCAACATTTTAAATCATATTGAAAGAATTATTTATTTACTTTGATCTTGTAAATTCGTTACATCATAAACAAAATATTTATTGTAAATTTACTTTCCTACATCATTTGTAAATATTACTGTGAAAGAGTAATAGAAATCACACTATTTATCTATTTGTGCCAGCCTTCCATCAAAATAATGCATCTAATTATTTTTAAACACAAAGATTTCATATTTTTTTGGCAACGCAATATTATTGTATTTAAATGGATGCACCACCCAAGATTAACAAAATATTTCAATTTTTACAAATTAGATTATGTTTAATCTTCAAACCTGCTAATGAATACAATGTGACCAAAGCCTAATTGAAATTTTTATAATTCTTGAGTAGGTAAAACTTTTCAATGAGTTCTTTGTTATATGCTAAAAATATTTTTGTGGATATCTTATTTAACGTTTATCCTCATAGTGTGCGCCATTTAAAATTTAGATAATTTTAAGCAAGCTTTTAATGTATTTATGCGTATGGTAAAACTATGTATGATAGCAGCACATATTTTAGAATTATTAACGAGCATGTTAGTAATGGTGTTAAGCGTTTCCACGAGTCACGTTTATGGGTTGCCGCTTTGCCTTATCGGTTTCGCAAAGGTCCGATTGATCTTCATTTCCATGTGCTCATCGATTTCGTCTTCGTGGTGGCTGTTTGCTGATTGGTCCTTTTCCTCCGAAGGCTTCAACGTAGTTCATATTACCCACTGCAAACAAGGTACGATCTAATCTTCGTTTCCGGTGGTTAGTATGAATGATGTTGAAGCCTTCGGAGGAAAGGGACGAATCAGCAAACAGCCACCACGAAGACCACGTTAACGAGTCCTTGGAAATGGAGATCAATCGGATCGTTGCTAAACTCATAGTGCAAAGCGACAACCATCGTATTTAACGCGCGGAAACTCTAACGGTGACGCTGGTACTGTGCAACCATTCAAGATATATTTGATAGTGATGGTGTTGTATGATGGAATACTTGTACATTTTATCCAAAACTCATAGGAACAAAAAATGAAGAATATATACCTTTCATGAATGTTATTTGTAGACAGGCTTTTGGCATGCTTTCAATTCTTGCCACCATTTCTTATTTTATTAATAATTCGTGAGCAACTTATGGTTCTGACTTTCAGTAGTTTAGCCACTAGATATTTTTTAGTCATTATTGGGTACTCAAACGAACATTAGTTGCGCGGTCTGTGATAACAATTAATTTTAATGAAAGTTGCGATATTGATATAAACACCTGACATCCTCATTGTACACAAATTTGTCAGTATAATCCAAATAGTGTATATTGTGAAAAAGGCAACTCATCCAGTAGACAGGCTTCGTCCTTATTCTGAAATCATCCTGTACTTGCCAGATTTTGCCACGGACCTGAACGCGTCTGCTTCAGAATATGGTGCTCTAATTAATTAGTCACCTTGCTGCACACTAAAAAATTTTTAATTATACACTGACGAATATTTCTTTGTAAGCCTATTCTTTATGTGGAGCCTATATAGCACCCCTTTAGCACTGAAGTTCCACATAACTATCCCCAATCTTTCATTATAGAACAGATACCATGTTACATGAAGAAGTGGTATTGAAATGAACATTGTTTGCCTGGGCGGTGATAAAAATTACTCTTAATCTAGGTGGCGATATTGATATAAACACCTAACCCATTAGGTACATACATTTGTCAGTATAAACTAAGTATTGCGTAGTGTGGAAAAGACCATTCATCCAGTAGACCGGTTTCTTCTTTATTGAGAACTCATCATAGGACGCTAATTTCCCACATTCCTCACCCAAATACATAGTGGGTAAAGGGAATAATACCGGTCGCTACTGATAAGTCGCCAGTAAGCACGAAACGAATGTGCATGAGATTATACTTTCCGTTCATGCTATCTTTTTTATCTATCTGATCATATTTGAACTAATATGTTACTAGGTGCGCAACAACTCATTTTACAATTGCATATATATTAGTTCTGCATCACAACCAGTATCTAACTGTTACTTCATATTTCTTTTATTCCGAAATCATTTGTATAATCAAATCATGTCATTATACATTAAATCGATATCACTTACTCTTATGGAAGGATGAACTTGTTATATATATATATATATATATATATATATATATATATATATATATATATATATATCGCCCAAGTATCAAACAAGTTACATTGGTTTTAAGAATGTTTTGACGAAATTGCTCGATAAAATATCTCATTATTATATAGGCTGCACATCTGACGATTTAAAATCAGAATGATCATGTTATCATAATAACTACGTAAATTTCTTAAAGAATTAATATTGTTCCAAAAACAGACGATCGTCTTATTAATAAATTTAAGATAAATTTCATCCGAAACAAAAAAATCTGCGTGGTCATACTACTTAATAAATGGTTTAAATTAAATAAGTTTTATAGAAAATGAATAATTTCACAATTGGGGTGTGACAATGTCAACTTCTTGTAATATTAACAGGAACATGAATCACATTCGATATGTTAGAAGTTATTAAATTTAAAAATTTTCTACAGTTAACCAATTATTTATTTTGCGGGTGGTAGAAAATCCTTTAAATCAAGTTTACGAGCTTAAAATAAACACCAATCGCATTTTATTTAACCAGTTGTTGAACAACATAGCAAAACTACCGTCATTCACACGTACTGACGCGTTTCGATCTTCCGTGATCGTCTTCAGAATACGACGGTAAACTGTCTAGCGAAGATCAAACCACAACGCATATATATTGAAAGCAAAATTAGATATTCGGCGCTGACCTCTAGTAGTCTCGCATACACTGTACTTGACTGGAAATGTCGGCTACACAATTTCTATGCAGTCACGAACATTAACTGTTTGTAGCTTTCGCCACATATACATATATAGGCAATACAATTGATCAATCATTGTTTGCACGAGTGGTGGTAAAAATTCTTAAAATAATGTTTGCAAACTTGAAGTAAATAATTTTCTACAGGGTGGATTGACTTCTAATTTACCAAACACATACTTCGTTGAATAAACACTGATCCTTAACTGAAACGTGACTTAAATCACGCATTCCTTTGTTGTGTGGTAAGTTAAAAAACGTGATTTGTGGTAAATTTTCATTAGCGCATTTGGATATTGTGAGGAGAATAGTGTTAGCACTTTCATAACGGCGATGTTTTCATTAATCACCCGAGCTCCACCTATCCGTTGATATTCAAATGGGAAACATCATAGATAATACAATTAAATAAAATTTGATTGACCGGGTGGTGGAAACAATTCATTAAATCAGATTTGTGAGCTTGAAGTAACACAAGTACCATTATATTTAACCAGTCGTCGAACAACGTAGCAAAACTACCACCAGTCACACGCACTGACGTGTTTCGACCTTCCATGAAAATCATCAGAGAACAACGGCAAACTGATTAGCGAGGATCAAACCGCATGACATCAAATTAGAAAGCAAAATAAGATATGCGGCTCTCACATCTAGTAGACTTGCATAAATTGTACTTGACTTTAAATGTCAGCTGCACAACTTCTCTGCAGTCACGAACATTATCTAATTAAACGAGCATTGGTTGCGCGGGTGGTGATAACAATTATTATAATCAAGGTTTCGGTCTTGATATAAACACCTGACCCATTAATTACTTACATATGTCAGTATAAACTAAGAATTGTATAGTGTAGAAAAGGCAATTCATCCGGTAGATCCGTTTCGTCCTTATTGGGAGCTCATCATGTACTGTCCGCGGCAAATTCTGGCCAGTACATGATGAGTTCCCAATAAGGATAAAACCGATCTGCTGGATGAATTGCCTTTTCTACACTATACAATTCTTAGTTTATACTGACATATGTAAGTAACGAACATTATCTGTTTGCAGATTTCGCCACACACACATATAAAAGACAATACAAATAAACAATAATTCATTGCGCGGGTCGTGATAACAATTATTATAATCAAGGTTGTGGTCTTGATATAAACACCTGACCCATTAATTACTTACATATGTCAGTATAAACTAAGAATTGTATAGTGTAGAAAAGGAAATTCATACAGTAGACCGGTTTCGTCCTTATTGGGAACTTATCATGTACTGTCCGCGGCAAATTCTGGCCAGTACATGATGAGTTCCCAATAAGGATGAAACCGATCTGCTGGATGAATTGCCTTTTCTACACTATACAATTCTTAGTTTATACTGACATATGTAAGTAACGAACATTATCTGTTTGCAGATTTCGCCACACACACATATAAAAGACAATACAAATAAACAATAATTGATTGCGCGGGTGGTGATAACAATTATTATAATCAAGGTTGTGGTCTTGATATAAACACCTGACCCATTAATTACTTACATATGTCAGTATAAACTAAGAATTGTATAGTGTAGAAAAGGCAATTCATCCAGTAGATCCGTTTCGTCCTTATTGGGAACTCATCATGTACTGTCCTCGGCAAATTCTGGCCAGTACATGATGAGTTCCCAATAAGGACGAAACCGATCTACTGGATGAATTGCCTTTTCTACACTATACAATTCTTAGTTTATACTGACATATGTAAGTAACGAACATTATCTGTTTGCAGATTTCGCCACACACACATATAAAAGATAATACAAATAAACAATAATTTATTGCGCGGGTGGTGGTAACAATTCTTTAAATCTCGTTTGCGAGCTTCGAAGTAAACACCAATGCCATTGAATTCGAACATAATAACAAAAATACCGTTAGTCGCACGCATGACGCGTTTCGACCTTCCATGATCATCATCAGAGTACAACGGAAAACAATGCACATAAAGTGGGACTGGTGTTTACTTGAAGCTCGCAAACTTGATTTAAAAAATTTTTACCACCACCCGCGCAATCAATTATTCTTTAATTGTATTGTATATATATATATATATATATATATATATATATATATATAAAAAAAAAAAAAAAAAAAAAAAAAAAAAAAAAAAAAAAAAAAAAAAAAAAAAAAAAAAAAAAAAAAAAAAAAAAAAAAAAAAAAAAAAAAAAAAAAAAAAAAAAAAAAAAAAAAAAAAAAAAAAAAAAAAATATATATATATATATATATATATATATATATATATATATATATATATATGTGTGTGTGTGTGTATACAAGCTGCAAACGTTTCATGGTCATGACTGGTGACTGCGTAGAAATTAGCAGCCGACATTTTCAGTCAAGTACAATTTATGCAAGACTACTAGATGTGAGAGTCGCATATCTAATATTGCTTTCTATATATATGCAGTGCAGCTTGATCCTCGCTAGTCAGTTTGCCGTCATACTCTGATGATGATCATAGAAGGTCGAAACGCGTCAGTGCGTTTGACTGATGGCAGTTTTGCTGTGTTTTTCCACTGGTTAAATACAATGAGATCGGTGTTTATTTCAAGCTCGCAAACTTGATTTAAATAAAACATCTCGTATGTTGGATATTCTTGCGGTATCACGTTGTTTTTGTTTGTTTGTGAGTTTTAAAAGTTTAAAATTAAATATTCATTGTCTGTGCGGTTGGTAATTATAATTCTTTAAATAAAGTTTTTGAATTTGAGATCAAAACCAACCCCAATGTGTCTAACCAGTCGCACAAAATATCAAAACTAACCTTTAATCACTCGCACTGACGCGTTTAGAACTTTCATGATCATCATTAGAGGACGACGGCAAACTGTCCAACGAGGATTAAACCGCGTTGCATAAATTAGTTATGGGAAATCACATCTGCTGATCCCACTCTTAGTAGTCTTATATACATTGTATTTCACTTAAAAGTTCATTGCGGTTTGCTCCACGTTAGTCAGTTTGCTGCCGTGTGCTTCTAATGATAATGGAAGATCCAAACGCTTCAATACGTGGGACCGCCGGTGGTTCTGATATGTTGTACGATGGGGTCGATAAACTGGATTCGCTCTTTATCTCAAACTCGCAACTTGAATCTTGTTTGTAGACATGTATTTCAATGTTAAATCCAAATTTCATTTTTATTCACTAAGTGACTTTGAATAAAAGAAGGCGTAAATGATTAGATTTTGACTTCCTACCTTTGATTTTCTTTCTTTTATCTTACCATTCTTTCCTCTGCGTTTTTATTATATTTCCTTCATTATAAAATATTTTGTAGTGCAACATTTTAAGAAAAGTCTACTAAAAAGTCCGAAATTCTAACGAATTTGCTTTGAGTAATGTTTACAATGGTTCTTTTCATACGGAGTGGAATTTGCTTGAGTAAAAACCAATTCTGTTATTTTAGTCATTATGCAAGCGTTCCTCGTTAGAAGAAATACTCGAGGACGAATGTAGATTTTTTCGTCTTCTAATGAGGAGGAGATCAACTTCTTTGTTGTAGTGTAATTTAACGCTTCTGACTAAGGTGAGAAAATAATTTCATCGCATAGTTACTTTACGCTGAACTCAGCATTGTGGAAATAATTTTACGAAATTCAAATGGTTAATGTAGTATCACTTCAATAAGATTCTAAGTTATATGTTTATCCAAGATTTTTCAAACATTTGCATGCTATACGAAGTATAATTGACATCTTTCAAATAAAAGCTTTCGTTGTTTTATAAAAAGATAGGTCTATTTTTTATTCAAAATTAAACGCAAATGGGGCTGAAACGACTAGAACTTTTATGTGTTTTAACAAGCACACATAATTTATTTAAATATAGTTTTTGGTCCTGGAATAAATATCAATCTCAGTCTTTTAAATAATCGTATAAAATAGCAAAACCTACCGTCAGTTGTACTTACGGATGCGCTTCGATTTTGCAACCGAGAACGACGGCAAACTAAGTATCGAGTGACAAACTGACAACTAATATCATGTATTGGAATTGAGAAATAGTGTTGTTGAAACTCGAATTGTGCTGTAATTTTTTCATTGTTGGAATATGAGTTGCAGCAACGTTTTAAGCATAGGTGCAACTTTCGCCGCACTCATATGTTAAGATTAACGGAATAGCATTTCAGCTTTTATCTTCTACTTTCTTTTTCATGATTATCTCATACGTAATTAAGAGGCTGTTCCATTTTCGGTATGTGCAAGAGATATTATCCTTTCAACATGTGCTTTTCGTGTTTTTTATAATATTTCGTTGGAACCGCCACAAATTGCTCCATTATCCCACGGCCGATTCAGTCGCCTAGTCCGTCTTTTATTCTGCAGGTCCATTCCCGTCTGCCACAGGAAGTTAACCTAATACGTCTAAAACAACTGTATCAGTCTTAGGGAAGATGAAAATCCGACATGTAACAGGTTTAATGGCAGGATTGAGAGACTGAAAAATTACAAAATATTGTCAGCTTACGTAACCTCATCAAATACTTAGGAACGAAACAATCCAATAAATGATGCACAATGAACACTAGAATAATTATACGTAAGCCGAAATATTCACATACAAGAGCATTACCACAAAGTTGCTACGCCTTTCTCTCTTTCTCTTTATGCCACTCTCGTTGATCTAATAATAGAGGAACTAAATAAATAAATTACACACTTTACATGTATATAGGTTAATGTTCAAATCTGAAAACCTAATTAACAGTTTACACCGTTTATAACGTGGGCGGTCTAAATAAAGCACACATCAATATTAACACAGTAGCTCAAAGAAAAATATAAATGAATAGCGTCTAGGCGATTCCAATCAAAATGGAAACAAACTATATGCATATAGCAAAGGATAAAGAAGCAAACAATTAAATTGTAACGACACAAATTAATGGCCGACATATTGCGTAAATTAAATTCAATTTTATTTACGTTGCACCAATGAGAAAAAAGCGAAACTTGCCGTTTAACCAATAGTGTGCAAGTAGACATATATTACTATGGCATGCTATTTAAGCACGGCAATTTACCATGCAAGTCAGTTGTCGCATTTGCATTCTGCTTTGCGTTACGCGTGTGCGTTCTGTCGGCTGTCAATACCTACGCTGGTGATTTGATTGTTTCACCAACAATTGGCTACATCCGTGACTCATCTTGTTGCGGTACAACCAGCGAGACGAGCCAATTAATTGCAGAACCTGAACGACGTTTTCCACATCGTGATTACAACTCGACAACGGGAGGAACAACAGCCAGAGTCCACCCAAGGCTCTAGGACATCTTCACACTCTGAATAATTCAGGAGAACGCACGACCAGGCCCTCTTAAGGGCCCCCTATCAGTAACAAATCTATATTCAGAGCACCTTAACCGAGTTTGTAACGTCGTACGGCATTTACTTGAAGCCGGGGCGTTTACAAAATTGGCGACCGCGCCAGGATATTGATTATTGTTCTGATTTTTTTGGTATAAATAAAATTGACTTCCTTTTTCATTTATTTGGGATAAAAATAGATTAACATTTGCGTTTTCTTTACCCTGATCGTGGTCTTCTGGGAATTTTGTTGGGTATATATTCGTGGATTTGTGTTGAATTTTTTTGGGGATATAATAATAATAATACATTGGCATCAAAGGCCAACGGGGCCTCTGTTCATCTTTCCTACGTACAAAACGGCACCGTACGTACTCGACAGGCTCAATTGCGGATAATTTCAATTTTTGGAAGCAGTTACTGTGACGTGCTTTTGTTCTGCGCTCATTCAACTGTGGAAGCTTTTTGTGGGTAAGCGTTTCGTTAAAGTATATTTATATATTTTCATATTGCTTATAAATTTATGCTTTTAAGATCCCGTAAGATTGTTAGAATGTCAGGTCCAATTTTAGATATTGATGTTCCTGTTTGGGATGGAGATAGTGAACTATTCTTTATGCGCGTAGACTCCGCTTTCTCCCCGTTTCCTGATTATGACAGTCATCAAAAACTGTCGAAGGTTTTTGCTAAACTACCTTCTGAATTGCAGCGACGGATTTATCCTAAGCTTGAGGCCATTAGGAAGCTACCTAATCCCATTTTGGGCCTACAAAACGAAGTAGAATCCTTGCTTGGGCCCACAGAGACTGAGCAGATAATAAACAAATATGCGCAGTTAGACATGCCAAACCTTGGCCCCATCGAAATACTGAGGGAATTACGGAAACGTTGGTATAAAACCAACATTTCTGACCATGAGGCTAAGGTTGTTTTTATTAACAATCTTCCACAAACATTAAAACTCTTTGCCAGACAGCTCCCCAACACTCTCTCTATAGATGACTTATCTGAGAGATGTGAGTTAGAATATAGGGTTTTGGAACCCAAAGTGAATCCATCATCCTTTTCTTCACCCCCGCAAGATGATAGACTCTCCTCTTTAGAGAGAACAGTGGCGAACATGGCCAAAGTTCTAGAAGGATTGGCCATTACCAAATCCGAGCTAAATCAAGTGAATGCTCGACCAAAATTCGTTTCCAAGTCAAATTATAATGGTAGGCGGCGATCGAGATCTCCGCAATCCTTCAATAAGTATGCCCCAAAGAACTGGTGTTATAACCACCAGAAGTTTTTTATGCTTGCCAAGTTTGTCTTTGTCGTTCCGAAGAATTTCCGAATGAGTGTCAATTTCCACAGCTGACGGAAAGGACAACAGACCGCAGGCACAAGGGTGCATCAGTATCGGGAAACGTCTGGCGCAGGAAGTAGAAGACCGTACTTTCTGCACATCAACGGCATCAACGGCGCTACAGGGAAGAAGCCAACTACAATCCGACATCCCTGTCGACTCTTTTCGTCCACGCCGAATTTTTCACATAGAGAACCAAACGGACAACGCCGGTCGCAATCACCAGCCTACTTGTTTGCATGACCCGGCCAAACAGCCCAACGAGCTTCTGCACCTTCTTGATTTCAAAACTGGCGAAGAGTTCATCGTAGACACAGGTGCGGCAGTCTCAGTTCTCAAAGGTGATTCAATGGCCGAGATGTCGCTAGGCGTTCTTCTCGCAACAGCTACAGGCGAGCCCATACCAACATATGGCTGCCGGTACCGCACACTCAACATAGGTCTACGACGTGAATTTTCCCACAACTTCATCATTGCCAAGGTCTCACATAATATAATAGGCCTTGATTTCCTTCTAAAATTTCGGCTCATTGTTGATCTTGCCAATCAAAAGATCATCGACCCCTCCACCGGACTTGAGCAAAGTTTTTGGACACTTGCCTCCGAGCGTTTGGAGTTACAGGTCATTCAGCCAACCCCAGTGCATCATTCAGCAGAGATATCAGCAGCTCTTCGAAAATACAAATCGCTTTTCGATCTTAACAAGTCAGAGCTACGAGTCTCCAACACGATGCATCATATCGTCACAGAAGGACAACCTATTGCACTCAAGAAGCGACCACTGGCTCCTGCTAAGCTGAAAGCTGCCCAAGAAGAATTCTCAAGGCTTTTGGAAGAGGGAATCATCAGACCATCGAAAAGTTCATGGGCGTCACCACTGCACTTAGTCTCTAAATCAAACGGATCGTACAGAGCCTGTGGAGACTACCGTAAGCTAAATTCAGTGACAAAATCTGATGCATATCCTATTCCAAATATTAACACTTTACTTGAAAAACTCAACGGCAGCAATTTCTTCTCAGTGATTGACCTCAGACAAGCGTACCATCACATCCCGGTAGCACCAGAGGATATCGAGAAAACTGCAGTCATCACTCCATTTGGCCTTTTCGAATATCTTTACATGCCTTTTGGACTTAAGTGTGCTACTCAGACATTTCAAAGATTCATGGACAACATACTTCGCGACGACTCTGCTTATTGTATGTCATATCTCGATGACATTATGGTATTCAGTCCAGATCTAGAATCTCATGCGAAGCATCTACGAAATGTCCTCTCACGCTTATCCAACCACGGACTCAAGATCAACTGTGACAAGACGCAGATTGCAACTTCATCCGTCGACTTCTTAGGGCATCGTATCACGGCCCAAGGTATTCAACCGTTGCCGTCAAAGACGAATTCAATCAAGAATATCAAGTCACCAAGGACTTTGAGCGATTTGCAGAAAATCCTGGGAGTACTAAACTAACTATCGACACAAATTAATGGCCGACATATTGCGTAAATTAAATTCAATTTTATTTACGTTGCACCAATGAGAAAAAGCGAAACTTGCCGTTTAACCAATAGTGTGCAAGTAGACATATATTACTATGGCATGCTATTTAAGCACGGCAATTTACCATGCAAGTCAGTTGTCGCATTTGCATTCTGCTTTGCGTTACGCGTATGCGTTCTGTCGGCTGTCAATACCTACGCTGGTGATTTGATTGTTTCACCAACAATTGGCTACATCCGTGACTCATCTTGTTGCGGTACAACCAGCGAGACGAGCCAATTAATTGCAGAACCTGAACGACGTTTTCCACATCGTGATTACAACTCGACAACAGGAGGAACAACAGCCAGAGTCCACCCAAGGCTCTAGGACATCTTCACACTCTGAATAATTCAGGAGAACGCACGACCAGGCCCTCTTAAGGGCCCCCTATCAGTAACAAATCTATATTCAGAGCACCTTAACCGAGTTTGTAACGTCGTACGGCATTTACTTGAAGCCGGGGCGTTTACAAAATCATGAACGTACTAAATAAAACCGATAAAATTTATATAATGACGATAACCAGTCAGTCACTCAGTCAGCTAGGCATCTGAACAACTATGTAGTGGTGTGGCCAGGCAGTTAACAATTTCTGGCCGCACAACTCCACTGGTACAATGCAGCAAACCAAATATCCAATTTGGTCAAATTATTCGGTACAATGTTTTTAGCATGAGCAAATCAAAAAGTCAGGTCTATCATGTAATTTAACTTTTCAATTAGGTTTTACCTCCGTACTCTAGCTTAGAACTCCATTAACTAAAATTGACAGCTCCATCTCTCATTTAAACTTTCTGTGAACGACAATTGGTTAGTGACGCTAATCTTGGCTGGACACGCATTAAACGGGACAATTTTGCTATAAGTTCATGCAAACTGACCGCATGCAGCTGATATTTGACGTAAAACTAATTTTATATTTCTCTCCACTACTATGCGAAAATAAAATAAAAGGATTGTTGATTCTCAGATAGATGGTAATCAAAAGTCTTTAAAACACCGGAAGACTGGTTAATGATTCGTAATATTTAGGAAGGAATTTATAAGTATCGGGTTCATTTATGCTTCTAATGTAACACATTTATTGAATGAGATTTCTCAGGTGATGTGGTATGTGCCAAAAAGCCACCATTTTAAGAGACTCTCGAAAATCACTACAAAGTTTCCAATTGGCATGTAATAAAACTCAGACGGTAATTTGACATTACTTATGTAAAGGGAAACATTGGCTGTGTGCACTGAGGTAACACCAGATACTCTATGTGGCTCAAGTATTATACAGTTGAAACGCTGGGACTGTTACCTACACGTTTGACGAAAGCTTACAGTAACATAATGTAAATTACCAAATAAGGTATATGTAAGCGAAACTAATAGGTACTCTGATGATGTCACTAGAGTAAAGATATACATCAGTAAACATGAATGTAGGTAGTTATACTATGCTGTGTTACCGGTTAAATAAATAATATGTTTGTCTTAAGTTCGAAAACTTGATTCAAATAAACATTATCCTTACCCGCGCAATCAATGATTGGTTAATAGTAAAACTTCTACACATGTGAAAATTCTGCAAAACTGTTATGCGATAAAGGCATAGAAATTGTGCAGCCCATATTTTCTGTCAAATACAGTCTGTGGTAGCCTACTAGGAGTTAATGCCACGTTTCTTATTTTCTATACTTAGCCTTTTTTCGTTTTTCAAGACCCATTGAAAGTTCTGGCTTATAGTAGCGAATATATTATTATTATTATTATTATTATTATTATTATTATTATTATTATTATTATTATTATTATTCGTGATTTTTTAAAGCACAGCCTTACAGAAATAAATTGCTGAACTATATTTCTAGAGAATAATTATTTCATGTATTCAGTTGGTTCCATCAGATAATATTCTGGTATACATCAGTTTAGTATAGAGTAATAGCAAAAAGATTAGTTAATGCTATTTATAGCTTAGTTCAAATATTTATTTATTTATCGGCAAATAAATACTACGTGCATAATTTAGTTCAGAAATACCAGATAATATTCTCACTTTTACAGTTTTTGGTTGGTGTGCAGTCTTCTTTTGACGTTTTTTGGTTCGTTGTTCAACCGTCTGGCTAAACGTGCAGTCGTGCTTTCGTGGTGAAGACGGCTTCATATCACCGATCAGAACCATTTCAACTCTGCGTCTCTTTTCGATTTCATCGCTGACCATGTGGCCATCAGCAGGCTCCCAGAAGCACCTATGTTCCTTACATTTACCAAAATCGTGATAATGGCTTTTATATGCGTCCGGAACAGCAATTAAAAAGTAGATACTATGGATAGTCGTGGATGTCAATACATAGGGTGTGCTTATAGTTATTCTTTAAATGTCACTTTAGTAGAGTTCACATATGTGTGTATAAGTTGTTGTGTGCTCGGGGGATCAGATGGATAAGTTTGTGTATACATTTGAGTATAAGAGAATAGGTGTGAAAACCGGATATTAGGGCAGATAATAAAAAATACTTTAGGAATAAATATAAATAGATCTGGTTTGAATGAAGATACCAAACTTGCCACAAATTGTATTTCCTGTGCGTGTGGTGTCAACACTTAAGATGGAACTGGAAATGAAGTCTCCAAAAAATCGGAAGAAATGTTGGAAAATCTTGTTCCAAAGTCATTTTCAGACAAACAGCTGATGGAGGACTTCAAAATGAAGGGACAAGTGTGAACCCATCACCCAAGGCCAAAACTCTGTGCAACTGGAAATGTAAAGGTTTCGAGATTTTATCGACCTACGAGTGCTGTCAATTGTCCCGCACAAGAAAAATGCGGTCAAATCCACAACAAGAAGGACAGCACTGAGCAACAAAACTCAACATTTCATTTGAGCTGTCAAGGCCTAGCTGCTATTTTGATCTATACGTAACTTGACGTGTCTCACAGAAATGACTCTCTACATGACTAAAGTAGTCGCATTACAATTGGCGACGACACTGGGAATCCTTTGTTTGTGGAGTACCCTCAGCTTACTAACTTTAAATTTATAAAATATTGTATGATTTTCATTCTATCTTGAATTACCGTTGCTGATTTGAGGTTTTCTGAAATGCGCTCATTTTTATACTTTTTAGACAGACTTGAACACATCGATAAAATTTGTGCCCGGTTTTCTAGATTTAACAATGTCATTCTCGTTAAATGAACAATTTCTGAAAAGTACTATTTGTTCAAAACCACAGTGTCATTTTTGTACTTAAATCTTTTATAAAAATAACTGCTTTTGGTCAATCTTTTTTACTGCAGCTATCCAAAGGTGTGTATGCTAAAGCAAATAATTTAAAATCATTTAGCCAGTCCAACTAGTTGAAGTTGAATATACTTTTAAACATTATACGCTCTATTTTACAAATGTAGAAATGTGAGAATTCTTCACGCGTAGCCTTGCTTCAATTGAAAGACTTCCTTCGTTTTACCTCTGTCCGCATCGGAAAATGCACATTCCGCGGCACACAATACACAATTACACAGACACAAACAAACCAGTGAATTTTCAGTTCACGTATGGACTTCTTTTGCTTATTTTGCCAATGATTAAGGCCGTTGCAAACTACTGCTTCCTCTGTGTGTGCTGCTTTTTCATTTTTACTTTGAAAAGCACCTCGAAATCTGTCTAATCTGGAGCGTATTTTATAAACAATATGTTCAGCTATCGTTAGAGTGTTCTCCCCTTTGCAAGTCGTGTTTAGTCTAAATGCTCTTGAATTCGCACATATAGTAATCAGCCAGTCCGGCTTATGTAGCGTATAGATCAGATATCATCAACATCATCATCATTTCCAGCCATACAAAAGTCAAAAGTGACTAATGTTTCACTGCCATATAACTATAAGGAGAGAAAAAAGTAGATAAGTGAATTTAGACAAATTATCAGTGAGATTTACGAGAGAGAGAGAGAGAGAGTCAGAGAGAGAGAGAGAGAGAAGGAATACCTTGCTACTATAAGTAAATTTATCAGGATAACTCACAGAAATGAGGCAAACTAAACCTCTCCACAACACCATTATGGCTAAGTTAGCATTCGGGCAAGGCGACATCAGCAATACAGTTTCCTTGCGGATTTCACTGTATCACGTCATAAACAAACCAAACCTCGCAGATAACTTTGCCCTACTAAGAAAAGAAAGTTACGAAGATGATTCTACTAGACACCTACAAGATCGCCACTGAGCTCGATTCGATGCCATATCGCTAAGGGTTTCTAACCAAGAACTATGATGCGCACGAGGACCCCATCCTGGCAGACGAGTGGGTCCTATACTACCCAATTTGAATTTAAGTGACTTCAATTGTTTCTGCCATGTCAAAATCTGCCCACCTTGTTTCTTACGCCAATTTGGTGCTGGATGAGAGAACAGAGCTGTAATGGGCAATCGAAATGAGGGCATACGCAAAACGTGACCGAGCCAACGAAGTTGATGGAGCCTTATTTGTTTTTCTAACAACGAGCTCTTATTGTCAGATCCAAAAATACGTCTACGGATGTCAACGTTAGTTATTCGATTTTGGTAACCAACATGTGCTATACTTGCAAGTATGTATTAGGTGTTGCGCACCTAGTAACAAATTAGTTGAGTTGTGACCAGAAGGATAAACCAAAGTCAGCATGAACGGAAAGTATAATCTCATGCACATTCGCTTCGTGCTTACTGGCAACTCATCAGTAGGAGCGACGCCAACCACTACTGGGTGAGGGGGGGTTGTCCGCCATTCCCATTCGTCACCAAATATATAGTGGTTGAAGGGCGTAATACCCGCTCCTACTGATGAGTCGCCAGTAAGCACGAAACGAATGTGCATGAGATTATACTTTCCGTTCATGCTGCCTTTGGTTTATCCTTCTGGTCACAACTGAAATAATTTGTTACTAGGTTCGCAACACCTAATACATACTTGCATATATATTAGTTCTCTTCAACAAACAGTATTTAACTGTGCTATACTTCTCAAACAACGATGATCGAATGTCTGTAAGCGTCTCAACTCATCAACTCTAAGAGGCTCAGTTTCACTAACGTATAGTAAGACTACGCGTACAGATGCATTGTAAACACGACCTTTAAGGCAAAGTGAAATATTCGCGTTTCTCCATAAATGACGAAGATTCGAGAAAGCTACTGTAGCTTTCGCGATCAGTATTCTCACCTCGTCAGACATGT
Organism: Eudiplozoon nipponicum; assembly: GCA_029291075.1. Classification (NCBI taxonomy): domain Eukaryota; kingdom Metazoa; phylum Platyhelminthes; class Monogenea; order Mazocraeidea; family Diplozoidae; genus Eudiplozoon; species Eudiplozoon nipponicum. Next base: position 58,434 of record JAQBSW010002892.1, read on the forward strand.
TGCCTACGTTATTGATAGAGCTCCCAAGATATGTTAACCTGTCGACTATGTCTAGATCTTCGTTCTGCAGTCGCAGCGTTGGCGTGAGTGGTGGCTGATCCTGGAATACGGAACAACTTCTGTTAATCTATTAAAGGTGGCCTGGGCAGCATCCTGATTGTCGAATAATATTCGATATCGTCCGCATAATCAAGATCGACCAGTTTATCGCCCGGGAGAACTTCAACTCCAGCATCCTGCCTGTATGGGAGAGTATTGTTCATAATAGCATCGAATACAAAACTAAACACAAATGGGGAATGTGGACAAATTTGACGAACACCACTGCTGGTTGTAAAGTTATGCGTTAATTCGTTGTAGACCTTAACGCGACCAGAAGTATTTGTGTAGAGAGCTCGTATAATATTAACAAATTTTGTGCGCACACCGCTTTTCGACAAAATATGGAATAAAACATTGCTATCCACCGAATCAAATGCTCCCTTGAAGTCTAGAAAGACGGCTATTGTGGGACGGTGATATAAATGACTCTGTTCTAGAACTTGCCCTAACTTAAAAATATGATCTATAGAAGCTCGTTCTGTGCGGAATCTGACCTGTTCTTCTATTGTATGTGATTCACGTGAAGCGCTATGATGTCGTAGTATAATCGAAGAAAATAACCTAGATACGACCCGCGAAGTCACTGATTGAAAATTTAATAACTTATTTAAGTGTGGTAAAATTTGCATACGTCTTTTGTTTGTGACTGTATAGAAATTGTGAAGCCAAAATTTCTAGTCAAGTATAATTTGTGCAAAACTTATAAGAGTGAGAGTTGCAGATATGAATTTGGATACCTTAAGTAGGCATTTCGGTCTGCTCCTAGTTAGGCGGTTTGCTATGATGATGATTGCTAATTATTTGGCGTATGACTTTGTGGCGTAAGTTGCGCAAATGTTATGCTTGTGACTGCCTAGGAATTGTTTGGTCCAGATTTATGGTTTGGTACAACTTATACGAGTCAACTATGCGCAAGCGTTGCACAATTGAATTTCCATACCTTAAATATACATCGATGTTTGATCCTAGTTTGTCAGTTTTCCACTGCGCTTCGATAATTGTTATAGAAGATCGAAACGTTTTAGTGTAATTCATCAAAGCGACTATGCCGCAGTTCGAGTCCCGCTCGCGGCAAATTTTGTCAATAATTGACTAGTTCCCAAGAAGAAAGAATCCGGTTTACTTTAGGAATTGCCTTTGATACTTTAGGCAATGTTTCTTTTATACTGACAACAAGCATATCATCAAAATGCTGTCATGAAATCTCAATCCAATACAAGTAAGTATAATTTGATGTTAAATAATTTTAACATTTTTCCGACGTGCAATAGAAAGGAAGAATTTAAAAAAAACAATTGTCTATTATTAACCATTGATCGCAGTTTTGCCTAATTTAGGTGTCTCTTCCTGCAATTTGAAGGCCAACCAAACTACGCAACACTTTTAAGTACAAAACGGAATATTTTTGGTTCAGTTAAGTAATTCAATACAAAGTTCTCTCAAAAGAAACTAAAATTATGCAAATTAATTTTTATAGTTTATAAATTGGTCCAATATACGGCCGTTGAATTTATTAGTTGCGCAGGTCTAAAAATTACTCTTACCAAGCGGTTATGTTCCTAACTAGGTGGACAAAGATAGGCGATAACCAGTGGCGCTTACTATGTTAAATTTTTGTTTTTATTAAATAACACACAAAAAATTTACTTCTTCTAAAACAAATATTTTCAGTTTGTGTAGAGCGAAGCAAAACAAAACTGGCTAAACGGTAAGAAACTATGCCTTGCTGTGCGCGAGCAGTGGAATTTATTCGTTGAAGCAATGGAGGGGAAATTTCTTGTTTGAAAAAGCTTTTTCATTGTGGTTGAAAATTCATTTGCGCATTTAAAATCAATTGTTACTGTAAGGCATTGAAACGTACCTTTATAGCCTTTAATTCGTTAATCATAATAAGAATATTCATGAATTTTTTACCAAATGCATGTCCCTTATGCATGTAACGGAAGTACTGGCAAACAGGTTTTGCGCTTAAAGGTCACACCGAGAAAGGTTTTATATTGTAACATGTATTTAAGATTATATTCCGAAAAGGCTCTACAACATGTGGAAAAGACTGAACATTTATTCTAATAATAAGACGCACTTCGTGCAAGGTAATGGTACAGTAACGCGGCTGATATACGCTCTTAAGTGCATTATCAGTTATACAGTCACAGTTAATATGGGTCGTGCGACAAGTTAAGTATCGATTACCAGAAATAGAGATTTTATCACGTTCTCCGTATTTTGAATCTGAGTTCAGTGACTCTGGTAGGTTTCTGGTAGCCATACGGCCATCTAATAGCTTCCTGGTATTGCGCCCATGTGAGAACTGACGAAGATGGTATTCAGAGATTGCAAGGTTATAAAGTTGCCAGTAGGTCCACTCACATTACACAGCTGCAGATCGTAGTTTCTACAGATGTTCCGACAATACTCTAAAATTTTACTTCAGAGGAAAACGAAGACTTCTTAATTGACAGCCTTTTGCTACTCCATCGATTTTCATGATATACTGACCATTGAAAATGAATTGAACATGTTTAGCGTAGTTATTGAGAATAATGTTTAGATGATGTAAGTGTAGGAAATGATAGGTGGTTACACTCGTTGAACCTACAGAGGAAATCGACGGTTTTTTACAATTAAGCTTATGAATATATTTATCAGATCAAGAGTAATTATTTTTTAATTTTGAAATTTTGTAATTATAAACAATCAATGATTTTGCGGGTGTTTGTAATAATTCTTTAAATAAAGTTTGCGAGCTTGATCGAAACACCAATCAAATTATTTTTAACCAATCGTCAAACAACATAGTTAAACTACCGTCAGTGACAATTACTGACGCGTTAAAACATTCTATGATCATCATCATAGCACGACGGCAAAGTGATTAGCGAGGACCAAACTGTAATGCATATATATATATATATATATATATATATATATATATATATATATATATATATATATATATATATATATATATATATAACGCGTCAATACGTATGATTGACGGTATTTCTAGTTTGTTCGTCGACTGGTTAAATAAAATGGAATTAGTGTATTCTTCAATCTCGCAAACTTGGTTGAAAGAATTGTTACCACCACATACGCAATCAATGATTGTTTAATTGTGTAAAAAATATATATTACGTGGCGAAAGCCGCAAATAGTTCACGATTGTGACTGCATAGAAATTGTAAGTAGCCGACGTTTACAGTCAAACCCAATTTATGCAAGACTAGTAGAGGTGAGAGACATATCTAATTTTGGATCCTTGCTAGTTAGTTTGCCGTCGTACTCTGATGATGAACATGGAAGTTCGAAATGCGTCAGTGCGTTGCAACTGGCGGTAGTTTTAATGTTGTTCGAAGACTAGTTAAATACAATGGGATTTGTGTTTACTTCAAGCTCGCAAACTTGATTTAAAGAATTTTTTGATTTGGGTTTATTTTCAAGTTCAAATTTACCGCTACCACAATCGATTGAAATTAAAAATAATGCAGACTGTAGGAACGCTTTTAGTTAAACCGCCAGTTTGTGCTATGAAGTGTTGGTCCCTGAGATGATGGGTCTTTTCGGCGGAAAGTAGGTCGCTCTAATTGCTTCGTGAATTACCTGATCTGCGTTTTGACTAACGCAGCTTTCATTGTTCCAGTAATTTTCTTTTTCTATGATATTTCGATCTTCATTACCGAAGATCTTCATCAGATGCATTTCACGAAACAAATGAAAAAGAAAATTACTGGAACAATGAAAGCTGCGTTAGTCAAAACGCAGATCAGGTAATTACAATTATTCCAGTTCCGCATCAAGGAAACTCTTTCAAGAAACATTTAACATGCTTCGTGAATTGTCGTTATGCCACACAATCTGGCCGCGCCTGTACTTACGGGTTTTTTTGTTTTTTGAGACGACGTATAATGTTGCCGACTTCATTAGAATTCGAATAGTTGGTTAGGTTTTTTCACACGAATATTTAATTGTGCACACTATAAAATTCTTGGTAATTTTCCATATGCCTTTATTTACTTTGCGCGGTTTGAATTTCTTTTTCGAGCTGATACTACAATTAACGGTTGCGGGACATTTGATAGCAAGCATAGGTCGGTAAAATCTTGATTCCTTGGAGATCTTATACACAACTTATGCTTATTTATGTAACAAAATTCCCACTAAACGAATATATAAATTATACATTGTACCCTTCCTGCGTGCATAAACAAAAAGAAATTTCATCAGATATAAGAAACGTTTCTTTCGCATTGTCTTCTCAAATATCTACTAATGAACAGTCACATAATGAAATATATATATATATATATATATATATATATATATATATATATATATATATATATATATATATATATAAACTATAAGCTCTCTGTAATCAAACAATCCACAATTGCTTAATTAAACAACTGCCATATCTGCGACTCATAATAATACCCGTCGCAATATAAGACGCCAACTTAAGCGCAGTCTAAATGTCGATCTCGAAACCTTTTAGACCAGAAAGGCTAAAGAATTGGAAGGAGCGTTAGCGTCAGGTAAAATTCGCTGTTTTTTCCAACTTATTCGCACAACAGGCCCGAGAAAATTAAAAGTTAGTGAAACTATACATGATAATAACAACTATTTAATAAACGATAAAGTAAGTCGCCTTGACAGGTGGACTGAACACTTTAGAGATCAATTTTCTTCGCCACAGGCGTCAGTTCCGATTCCCGCAAGCATGTCTGCATCAACAGTGTGGAATGTTAGTCCCGAAGAACCATCCGCGTTAGAAGTATGCGATGCAATCCTAACTCTTAAACGCCACAAAGCCACAGGCCCCGATGATTTGCTTCAGGATTGTTTAAGGATGGTGGCGATATAATTTCAGGAGCGTTGACCAAACTTTTTCATACTATATAGAATGAGGAAACCGCACAACTTCAAAAAAGGCAATCGTAATTCGTGCGATAAGCATCGTAGTATAAGATTGACTCCGGTCGTATCTAGGTTATTTGCTTTGATTATACTACGTCGTCTTAGCGCTTCACGTGAATCACATACAAGAGAAGAACAGGCCGGATTCCGCGCAGAACGAGGGTCTATAGATCATATTTTTAAGTTAGGGCAAGTTCTAGCACAGAGTCATTTATATCACCGTCCCACAATAGCCGTCTTTCTAGACTTCAAGGGAGCATTTGATTCGGTGGATAGCAATGTTTTATTCCATATTTTGTCGAAAAGCGGTGTGCGCACAAAATTTGTTAATATTATACGAGCTCTCTACACAAATACTTCTGGTCGCGTTAAGGTCTACAACGAATTAACGCATAACTTTACAACCAGCAGTGGTGTTCGTCAAATTTGTCCACATTCCCCATTTGTGTTTAGTTTTGTATTCGATGCTATTATGAACAATACTCTCCCATACAGGCAGGATGCTGGAGTTGAAGTTCTCCCGGGCGATAAACTGGTCGATCTTGATTATGCGGACGATATCGAATATTATTCGACAATCAGGATGCTGCCCAGGCCACCTTTAATAGATTAACAGACGTTGTTCCGTATTCCAGGATCAGCCACCACTCACGCCAACGCTGCGACTGCAGAACGAAGATCTAGACATAGTCGACAGGTTTACATATCTTGGGAGCTCTATCAATAACGTAGGCAACATGTCTGACGAGGTGAGAATACTGATCGCGAAAGCTACAGTAGCTTTCTCGAATCTTCGTCATTTATGGAGAAACGCGAATATTTCACTTTGCCTTAAAGGTCGTGTTTACAATGCATCTGTACGCGTAGTCTTACTATACGTTAGTGAAACTGAGCCTCTTAGAGTTGATGAGTTGAGACGCTTACAGACATTCGATCATCGTTGTTTGAGAAGTATAGCACAGTTAAATACTGTTTGTTGAAGAGAACTAATATATATGCAAGTATGTATTAGGTGTTGCGAACCTAGTAACAAATTATTTCAGTTGTGACCAGAAGGATAAACCAAAGGCAGCATGAACGGAAAGTATAATCTCATGCACATTCGTTTCGTGCTTACTGGCGACTCATCAGTAGGAGCGGGTATTACGCCCTTCAACCACTATATATTTGGTGACGAATGGGAATGGCGGACAACCCCCCCTCACCCAGTAGTGGTTGGCGTCGCTCCCACTGATGAGTCGCCAGTAAGCACGAAGCGAATGTGCATGAGATTATACTTTCCGTTCATGCTGACTTTGGTTTATCCTTCTGGTCACAACTCAACTAATTTGTTACTAGGTGCGCAACACCTAATACATACTTGCAAGTATAGCACATGTTGGTTACCAAAATCGAATAACTAACGTTGACATCCGTAGACGTATTTTTGGATCTGACAATAAGAGCTCGTTGTTAGAAAAACAAATAAGGCTCCATCAACTTCGTTGGCTCGGTCACGTTTTGCGTATGCCCTCATTTCGATTGCCCATTACAGCTCTGTTCTCTCATCCAGCACCAAATTGGCGTAAGAAACAAGGTGGGCAGATTTTGACATGGCAGAAACAATTGAAGTCACTTAAATTCAAATTGGGTAGTATAGGACCCACTCGTCTGCCAGGATGGGGTCCTCGTGCGCATCATAGTTCTTGGTTAGAAACCCTTAGCGATATGGCATCGAATCGAGCTCAGTGGCGATCTTGTAGGTGTCTAGTAGAATCATCTTCGTAACTTTCTTTTCTTAGTAGGGCAAAGTTATCTGCGAGGTTTGGTTTGTTTATGACGTGATACAGTGAAATCCGCAAGGAAACTGTATTGCTGATGTCGCCCTGCCCGAATGCTAACTTGGCGATAATGGTGTTGTTGAGAGGTTTGGTTTGCCTCATTTCTTTGAGTTATCCTGATAAATTTACTTATAGTATCAAGGTATTCCTTCACTCTCTCTCCTCTCTCTCTCTCTCTCGTAAATCTCACTAATAATTTTTCTAAATTTACTTATATACTTTTTTCACTCCTTATGGTTATATGGCAGTGAAACATTAGTCACTTTTAAACGAACATTGGTTGCGCGGGTGGTGATAACAATTATTATAATCAAGGTTGCGGTCTTGATATAAACACCTGACCCATTAATTACTTACATATGTCAGTATAAACTAAGAATTGTATAGTGTAGAAAAGGCAATTCATCCAGTAGACCGGTTTCGTCCTTATTGGGAACTCATCAAGTACTGGCCAGAATTTGCCGCGGACAGGATACGAACCTGGGCACGTCTGCTTCGGAATCTGGTGCTCTAACCACTGAGCTATCCTGCCGCACACTACACTACACACAATTTTCAGTTATATACTAACTAATGTAACTTGGTTAGTCAATTTTCCTCTAGGTGGAGCTCATATGGCATCCATTTAGACCCAAAGTTCCAACTAACCATGCCCAATCTGTCATTACTGAACAGACACCACATTACATGGGGAAGTGGTATTGAAATGAACATTTATATAATTAAACGAACATTGGTTGCGCGGGTGGTGATAACAATTATTATAATCAAGGTTGCGGTCTTGATATAAACACCTGACCCATTAATACGGCATATACATATAAACTAAGAATTGTATAGTGCAGAAAAGGCAATTCATCCAGTAGACCGGTTTCGTCCTTATTGGGAACTCATCAAGTACTGGCCAGAATTTGCCGCGGACAGGATACGAACCTGGGCACGTCTGCTTCGGAATCTGGTGCTCTAACCACTGAGCTATCCTGCCGCACACTACACTACACACAATTTTCAGTTATATACTAACTAATGTAACTTGGTTAGTCAATTTTCCTTTAGGTGGAGCTCATATGGCATCCATTTAGACCCAAAGTTCCAACTAACCATGCCCAATCTGTCATTACTGAACAGACACCACATTACATGGGGAAGTGGTATTGAAATGAACATTTATATAATTAAACGAACATTGGTTGCGCGGGTGGTGATAACAATTATTATAATCAAGGTTGCGGTCTTGATATAAACACCTGACCCATTAATTACTTACATATGTCAGTATAAACTAAGAATTGTATAGTGTAGAAAAGGCAATTCATCCAGTAGACCGGTTTCGTCCTTATTGGGAACTCATCAAGTACTGGCCAGAATTTGCCGCGGACAGGATACGAACCTGGGCACGTCTGCTTCGGAATCTGGTGCTCTAACCACTGAGCTATCCTGCCGCACACTACACTACACACAATTTTCAGTTATATACTAACTAATGTAACTTGTCCGCGGCAAATTCTGGCCAGTACTTGATGAGTTCCCAATAAGGACGAAACCGGTCTACTGGATGAATTGCCTTTTCACACTATACAATTCGTTTATACTGACATATGTAAGTAATTAATGGGTCAGGTGTTTATATCAAGACCGCAACCTTGATTATAATAATTAGTCACTTTTGACTGCGCGGGTGGTGATAATTTTTAAAATCATGCTGAATTGCCGAAGTTTAAACATTAGTCCCACTGTATCTAAATTTTCACACAACATATCAAGACTGAAACCCGTCACACGTACAAACGTATTTCGACATCCCACAATCAGCTTTAGATTTCGAATCTCCGCGGTTTGCGTTCGCAGGTTGTTGCTTTGCACTATCAGTTTAGCAATGATCCGATTGATCCACATTTCCAAGTTCGTATCGATTTTGGCTTCGTTTTGGCTTGGTTCGGATTCGTCCCTATCTTACGAATGCTTCAACTTCGTTCATAATAACCGCTCGAAATGAGGTACGATCTAATCTTCATTTCCAGTGGTTAGTATGAACGACGTTGAAGCCTTCGGAAGAAATGGACAAATCCGCACCCAGCCAAAACGAAGCCAAAATCGATGCGTCCTAGGAAATGGGGATCAATCGGACCTTTGTGAAACCGATAGTCCAAAGCAACAACCAGCGTACGCAAATCGCGAAGAGTCAGTATATGAAGATCGCACTGTGCACCAGTCATCGAAATCATAGCTTTAGATTTTGTCGGAAAATTGGCTAACTTGGATCTCATAAGAATTTGTATTTAAGGCAAGGTAATTTTAGATATGCGTCTCTTACATCCAACCGACTCGCATAAATTGTACTTGACTTAAAATGTCAGTTGTACACTTCTTTATCAGTCATATACATGGCAACGCGTATACAAGATAGGTAAAAAAACATTAATTGCGGGGGTGGCAATACCAATTCTTTTAATCAGGCCAGTGAACTTGAGATGAACACTACTCCAATTGTGTACAAATGTAGAACAACATTGCAGAGCTACGGTCTGTCACACGTACAGGCGTGTTTCTACATTCAATAATCATTGTCAGAGAAAAACGCCGAAATAACTAATGATGACCAAACCGCCTAATCATCGAGTTCCTTATATAATACATGTAAATACATGTAATGTATCATGAAATTTACTTCTGACTAATGTCCTATGCGCGAAAGTGCCTACAAGGTGCTTCTATTTCCAAATTTATACCTATTGAAATAGAATCAGTAAAGAAATATGTTATAAGGCTAAGAATTCAGCTAAAATATCAACATAAACCAAACAATTAAGCTTTCTTTAAATCAAGTTTGCGAGCTTGAAGTAAACACCAATCCCATTGTATTTAACCAGTCGTCGAACAACATAACAAAATCCAATACAGTCAAAAACGCACCGACGCGTTTCCCGACCTTCCTTGTTCATCATCAGAGTACGACGGGCAACTGACTATCGAGGACCAAACCGCATTGAATATATATGGAAATCAAATTTAGAATCGCGGCTTCAATTCTAGCAGTCTCGCATACATTGAACTTGACTGGAAATGTCGGCTGCACAATTTCTATGCAGTCACGAACATAAACTGTTTTAGGCTTTCGCCACATATACATATATAGGCAATACAATTTAACAATAATTGATTGCGCGGTGGTGGCACAATTTTTTAAATCAAGTTTCTTGCGAGCTTGAAGTAAACACCAATCCCATTGTATTTAAGCAGTCGTCGAACAACATAACAAAACTACCGCTTTCTGCCTACGGTGTTATTTCTATGGCAAATTCTTGCGATGGTCGTCACTGTATTACTCATATGAAAAGCGCAGATTAAATATTGATCCAAATTCTTTTGCCTATCTATTTGCAGCCAAATTCATTTAATATTAATATACAAATAAATATTTCATTGTTTTCGTGAATTTGTGTGCTTGCCTGTCTGTCTGTTTGTGCGCGTTTGGGCTAAGACAGACTGTACAATATTCAGCCATGCATCCAAACTATCAAATAGATAAAATTTGCAAAAGGTAAAATGAAAAGAACAAAGTGGAAACATTGTTACTAAAATCGCAACGCTGGAGAAAACAAAAAAACTACATTTTCGATCAACTGGATATTTTGACAAGATAACTTAACAAACACAACGTAAATAGAAATAAGCGTACGTGTAATTATATATTCAAAAGACTGCCAATATCATTAGAATGATTAATATTCTAGTACTACTTCAGATTCTTGGGGCATTCACTTGCTTATTTTCGTAAGACGATCAAGGCTAACTTATGCTTTTCATTGCTGGTTATTATTTCATTCGGTGTCGGATCTGAAGATGTGCCTACTGCGGCCGTGTTCATCCTTTTTAGTTTCCGATTTAATAATTGTGGATTGACTGCTTTTCTTGTGCGGGACACACGCACTCGTAGGTCGGTAAAATCTGTCACTGTAACATTTTTAGGTTCTCCGATTAATGGCCTTGATTGATGGGTTCTCATTTTTCCCTTCTTTTTTAAGCCTTTCATCCGCTGCTTGTCTGAAAATCTTGCTCCAACGTCACTTTCAGACAGGTAGCTGGTGGTAGGCTTAAAAAAAGAAGGGACATATGGGAACCCGTCAATCAAGGCCAATAATTCGGAGAACCTGAAAATGTACAATATTCAAGATTTTACCGACCTACGAGTGCTATCAAATGTCCCGCACAAGAAAAATGCGGTCAAATCCACAACAAGAAGGACAGCACTGAACAAAAAAATCCAACATTTCAATTGTTATGCCATACAATATTCTCAATTATTTGCAGTTATATGTATCAACCTGTGTGAATCCTGTACAATATTTTATTGTCGCCAATAGTCATCGAATAACGAGCTAGATCTAATCTCGTTATACGCCCATATTATAATTGCATTTTCCAATTTAAGCCGGTCGCCTTTTCTCTCATACCTTTAGAATATTACATTTGAGTTGGTAGATCTAATAATATTTTATGCTTCTAAGAATGCGCTATTCTTCATTTTAATGGGAAATACGCTTCATTATTTACAATATTGCTCAATAATGATTCTTATTTTGTGCGTTGCTGCTAATTTCCCAACAAAGCTTTGAATATGGTGTGGCCATTTATTTTCAGACATCGTATTGTATTTCTACTCTTATAAGTCAGTTTGCCGTCATGTTCTGTTTATGATCATAGAAGGTCAAAACCGCATCAGTATGTTTGACTGGCGGTAAGACTGCTATGTTGTGCGACTGGTTAGCTAAAATATAATTGACGCTGAATTTAATAATAAAAAAATGATCTAAAATTTTTAATGCCATCTCTACTGTCATTACTGTGAGCTTCTGCGAGTTTACCATAAAATGTGACTGATTTAAGTAAGAAGATACGAGTATAATATAGGCCTTTTAACTAGATTATATCTAGCTCGTCACTCAATGACTACTGACCACGCTATATAGTGTAAGGCATTCAAAAGGATTTCTGTATGTAATCGCCAATAATTGACTTTATTACATAGCTTAGCAATTGAAATTAAATCTACATTTAAGAGGATGAACACGACCGCAGTAGAAAAATCTTCGGATTCAATACTGAATCAAATAATTACACACAATGGAAGACATAAATTTGCCTTGATAGTTTTACGATAGTAAGAAGGTAAACGACTCTGGATCCTGAAATAGTACCAAAAAGTTAATAATTTCTATGATATTATTAACCTTTTGAATGTATACTTATAAATACGAAAATATATGCATATTTGTATTTACTTTGTGCTGGATAAGCGATCCCGTTAACAGCTAAATTTGATTGAAAGATTCACACGTTTGATGATGAAGATTCCTTGAATATTGGAACACGACGTCTTCCGCCCATTGAAGCTAGATGTAGTAGGATATTGGCCATCTATGAGGAGATGAAGGACGTAGTGTTCCAATAGTGAAGACGTCTACGGTATCAAACGGAACTCAAACCACATTGAACTCAAGACGTCGTGCATCTATCACGCTATATTGTTCGCAACTACTAGATATAGTATTGTATCACCTGAATTAATTAAATTGCCAATTTTATTTATGCTGTCATTTCTATAGGTAATTCCTGACAACATAGTCACTGTATTAGATTAAATATTGATAACAAATTGTTTGTCTGTATATTTACAATGAAATACGTGTCTATAAATGTAAAAATAAATATTTCATTGTTTGCGCGCGGTTGTGCTCGTCTGTGTGTCTGTTTGTGCATGCTTGAATTAAGGCCCACGAGACAATATTATCCAAGTATTCACTCGTATCCATGATCAATATGCGTTTAACCAATTAGGTGCGGAATCCCATTCCTTTGGGACTTCTTAATGAATGGAGTATTTATTAGCGTCATTTGCGTATAATGGGAAAATTATTATGCAAAAGCGTTTAGCGAGTGGAAAATAAGGTAATTAGGACGTATCGTATTAAACTGATTTAACATTAGTCGGCGATGTATTTCGTTTATATTACGTTTGTTCACACCAAGAAAAGGAATTTAAGTATTGATAGTGGTTTAAAACTAGTAAATTAAAAAGGAAAACGTATCAATGGAAAGAAAAATGACATTTAATTCAAGAATAAATTAAATCTATAGTAAATTACTGACATCAGGGTGAAATTCTAAAGTCTGAGTTAAAATTTGCAAGGCTGATAATTTTGTAAACTTAGAATGAATCGTATAAGTAACGGCATAAATAAAATTGGTAATTTAATTAAATCAGGTGATATAAGAAATGTTCACAATGCTATAATTTCATACTGATTTATCATGTGTGGCTGACATAGATAGTTGATACAATACATCAGCTAGTAGATGCTAACGACATAACGTGATAGATGCAGGACGTCTTAAATCCAATATAGTTTGAGATCCGTTTGATACCGTAGATGTCTTCTCTATTGAAACATTACGTCTAGCTTGAATGGGCGGCAGACGTCGTGTTCCAGTATCAAAAGGACCTGAAGTTTCATTTTAAAGAAGACATTGTGCATCTAAAGGTGGAGGTCACGTTATAAAGAAATAATTCACCAGATGAAGTGTCCATATAGGACTCATGTCCACTAAACATCGTAGATAAAGTTTTCAGAATAAAATAAGCATTATATTAGTTGGCATAGGCAATTCATCCAGTATACAAGTTTGGTCCATATAAAAAGGACTTAAAATACTGTACCGAACGGGATTCGTACCGGTGTATATTTTCTTCGGAGTTTGTTATTCTATTCAGAGCATCATCCTGCCACACACTGCACAAAATTGTCAGTTATATATTAGCATACGTTTTTGGTTAGTCTTTCATTCAGGTGGAGCCTATGTAGCAGCTTTTGAGATCTGAGGTTCCAACTAGCAATCCCCAATCTGCCATTATAGAATAGACTCAACTCTACCGTGTGAAGTGGTATTGAATTGAAGATTTATATAATAATACAGGCACTGATTGTGCAATTCTTGTTAATGATTGTTTAAACCAAGGTTGCGTGCAAGATATAAACATCAAACTCATTATATATACTTTTTTAGTATAAACTAAGTATTGTATAAACCCTGAGCAAATATACCTCGGTTCGGGCCCGTCTGCGGTTAAATTCTGGACAGTACTTGAAAAATTTTCAAAAGTACGAAACAGGTATAATGAATGAAAAGCATTTGCTACCTTATTAAATGCTTATTTTGTAATTGCCAAACATATATATATATATATATATATATATATATATATATATATATATATATATAAATTGATATTTATAGCATGCTCGCATCCCTTTATTTGCTTAATTGTTATCATCACATGAAATTAACATTGTTAAATATAATTTTTCAATTCGAAATTAATTCCACAGGTGGGATGGTGTCTGTTCTATAATTAAATATTTGGGTTAGCTATTTATAACTTTGTGTTTATAGAAATGCCGCAAAGGCTCTAAATGAAGGAAAGTCCTACGAAATAACATAATATTTGTGTAATTGAAAATTGTGTGTAATTTGCAGCGCGATGATGCAGTAGATTGAGCCACTGTCTCCGAAGCTAACGTACCCCGAATCAAGCTGCAACCGTGGAAAAATTCATGAACTTATTCGAAAGGTTCCCATAAGAGACAAAACAGGTCTATTTGAGTAATTGTCTTTATACCTTCTTCAATGATTAGTTTATTCTGACAAATGTATGTACAATAGGATCGCTTTTATATCAAGCTCGCAACCACGATTTAAGTATTGGTAAATCAAATTAGAATTAACTGCTGTTTAACAAAAAATGCGACATTTTTCGTCTTGATTTGGTAATTTGGCCGGACTAGAAGCATAGGTAGAAGTAAATTTCATGGTATAATGCAGTCAGTTCTATATACTATTTAAGGAATTTCACGTTTAAGCAGATTGATATTTGTCAGTAAGTCTGCCGTCTGACTCTGATGATAATCATAGGAGGTCAAAACGCATGAGCACGTGTGACGAGCGGCAGTTTTGATAGGGCGCACTATTGGTTATTTTCAGTGGAAGTGATGCTTAGCTTAAGAACGCCAGATTAATATAAATGATACAACTACCACGGCTACTAATTATACAACTTCTTCTACTACTGCTGCTAACACCAATACTACTATTAATACCATTACTAGTAATACTAATATTACTGTTAATACTACTTGTACTAATTCTAATACTAATACTATCAATACTACTTCTACTACTATTATTATTACTATTACTACTGCTGCCGCTGATTCTACTACTGCTACTTCTAATGAAATAAAGTACAATTTTGCTTCGTCAGTTATACAAACAAATCAAAATCGTGGAAAATGATTTTATTTTAATAAAAATCTTCAACGAAAGCAATAATGGTTGGCAAAACTTGCAACGGCTACGAGATTTTTTAATGAGTCTAAAGAGAATACGTGAGTTAACCGTTAATGTTAAGAATATCTTGCACTAAAAGTATAAGATAAAGCTAGAAATAGTTATAATACTGATTTAAATAAATTAAATTGGCTTATATTGATGTCAGGAATAAGTATTACATTTTGCTCAAAATAAATTAAATAACAATAATAATACAAAATAATAAAATATATTCATTTATATAATTAGTATTATTATATCATTAATCGCACCCGAGTGTGGTAAACGCCATTGGCTTGTGGAATGAGCAACGATGAAGGAGCTAGAGCCAGTAAACGCATTCTGTTGAGGATACGTTGGGGATGCTGAAATAGATTGGCAAAACTTTAGTACGAGAACTAGGGCTGACTATCAAACAATTGTTTGAATTACAATTGGGCGTGGCATAGGCGTGCGAGAAAAATTAGACTTCGAAAAGCAAGTTTAAACATTATGAACAAAGGAGATAGTCCTTACGTGGCAAGTGAAACATAGGGGCAGACGATTTACATAGGGGGCGTCCTCGATATTTCTGACCATAAAGGAAGACACGTACCAGAATTCAATGGAAAAAGAGAAAGTCAAATTAAGTCGGAAATTATGTTTACTGGCATAGAATACTAGGGCTGTACGTAAGTATTGAATAAATTTTGTCTCACTATATAGTTCAGTTTCTTGAAGCAGATCAAATGGGCCCATTTGAAGTCTTTTGACTTGACTTATTTAATTTGTAGAGAGAATTTCAATGACTTAGATAATGAGATGCCTAAAGGCTTTACGGAGACATTCAACTCTGTATCTGAGGAATTGTTTGAAGTCAGCAAAGGAGTAGTGGAGGTCGAACTCCGTTTCATTAAGAGAGTTGTATACGGATTGGGTTTGAAGCGAATTGTACTAATTGGAGCTTGCAGCGAAGCTAGCAGCCTAACGATTTGTGATGAGGGTAAGCTGGGAGTGGTTAGACCATTCAATACTGCCAAAAGATCATCGGTTTATTTAATTAGTTTGACTTGTTTATTCGCAACCTGAAGCTGTGCAAGTGTTAATTTGAGAAGTATAGAATCATAACCGATAGAAGCTGCTCTAGAATCCGATACATTTTTGGACACAATCGCAGATGCCATTTATTCATATTCATTCAAATGCCGAGATAGAGACTGAATCGAAGGACTTAGAGATACCCAGAAAAATGAGTGTGTGTTCGTATTCATTAGAATTGAATGAATAGTAGTGATTAAGAATGCTAGATAAGTTTGAGGAATATGAGTGCCCATTCAGAAGAAATTTTTGATCGTCAATTGGAAAGAATCTAACTCTTGATTTTATGAAAGGGTAAGCTGAGTTATATAGTACCCCATCAAAACTTTAGTGAATGCCTGAATAATAGAGACAGGAGGGAGATGCTTAAATGAGGAAACCGAAGAAATTCCGTTTACTGTGACAAGATAGATCGTCTACTTAAGCCGTTTCTGGGGCAAACAGTTAATTTTGAGACATATATTAACGAATGTGGAATCAGAGTAAACTTTTTTCCATCTAGTAGAGTTACCCTGGCTATAGATGTGCCATAATGATCAAATTCGTGTTTTAATTTAGTGTGTCAGACTGATTGAACGTCCATGGATAGCAAAAGTGGAACTAGTGTAAAATCTGAGTGTTCCTGAAATTGATCTTCTCAAATCACGGAGTGAATAAAGAGTATTAAATCTGGTAGCTGCCTCAGAAGCTGGTGTCATATAAGCCAGCGAAATTTATGCTATATTCTTGGATTAGTTTAACAGTTGGTTTATGAGGATTTCAGATTTCTGATGAAATTCGGGGCCATTTTTATACGCATTTCGACGTATAGAGATTGCTTGTTAATCGTTTATTGAATATGTTCATCAATACGTCGAAGTGATAGAATGCCGGCTTATGACGTGTTGCATAGTCTATTATTCTGGGCAAAATAATCACACCCCTTATATTGGCTGCTTAGCTTGTTAGACGTCCGCATGCATTGGAAATAAGTGGCAAAAAATAGGTGGGAAGTGAGTGCGTCATGAACCTGGACAAAACAAGTAGTCAAATTAACGGGATGATTATTCCTCTCCAGGTTATTTTATCACAGAATCAGCTAAACGAATCCCAATTAATGAAACGTTCGGATCGAGCCTTCATTGATTGTGCGGCTGGTGATTACAGATCTTTAAATATATGATAGTTTAACTGAATCATATATATATATATATATATATATATATATATATATATATATATATATATATATATATGTATATATATGTATATATATATATATATATATTTGGCGAAAACTGCGAAGGTTTTATGTTCGTGACCTCAAAGTAATTATTCAGCCGACATTTCCAGTCAAGTTCACTGTACGCGAGACTACTACATATGAAAGTCATACATCTGCTTTTGCTTTCCTTCTATAAGAATTGCGACTTAATCCTCGATCAATTTACCATCGAGCTCCGATGATAATCTTGAAAGGTGGAAACGCATCAGTACGTGTGACTAACGGTAATTTAGCAATGCTGTGCGACTGGTTAAATTCAATGGGATTGGTGTTTATATCAAGCTCGCAAACTTGATTAAGTAAACATTTGGATGTTTATAAGTTCTTCCTTGAGGTAAAATAAGAATGGGATAAGAAAGGATACTTGGCAATATTCATTAGTGGGTAAACGCGGTCGAAATTTAAAGAATATGACGATATTGCAGAAGTAAAAAAGAATAGAATGAGGGGGTGAAAAAAGAGAATAATACTACTTATAATACTACTACAATTACAACGACTACTACTACTTTTAAAAATAATAATAATAATATTACATAATATCACTACTTGCTACTACTATTACTACTACTACTACTACTACTACTACTACTACTACTACTACTACTACTACTACTACTACTACTACTAATAATAATAATAATATATAATAATAATAATAATAATAATAATAATAATAATAATAATAATAATAATACTAATACTACTACTACTACTACTACTACTACTACTACTAATACTACTACTACTAAATATTATTTTATTATTAAATTATATTAAAATGAACGGTAATAATATTTTTTTTAAATAATAGTAAAAAATATTAGTCATACCAAATATAAATAATAAATCAACAATTAATAATAATAATATTTATTATTTAATTTTATTGTTTATTATTATTTTAATATTTTTTATCGTTGTAGAAGATATTTCCTCTGATTAAAACAAATACTATTAATCTTTTTCAAGCTAATGTTTACAACATTTGTTAAAAAGCAATCATAATACTACAATTAAACAGTAATTAATTGCTCGTGTGGTGGTAACAATTATTTAAGTCAAGTTTGCGAGCTTGAAGTAGACACCAATCCCATTGTATTTAACCAATCATCGAACAACATAGCAAAACTACCGCGAGTCGCAACATCTTTACTGTAGACAAAGTCTACTCAGTTATTGCAGTAAACAAATAATTACGAAGTAGAAGTGACTTATGGATAATAGTTCAGCTTTCTGTGTTTTGTGCCTGACGCGCTTGACCTTCTCTGTTGACTTGTAGCAGCTATCTTGTTTCTCGTTTCGATGTTAAAATTTTTCATCCTCCAAATAAATTCCTATTAAAACTATTACTTGATCAATTATATATATTTGTGATTAGCATGAAGGCTAATCTTAAATTTGAGGACAATGATAGCATGGTACAAGGAGCCGTAGGCATGAACTTATTAAATGTGGAAGAGAAAACTGTCCTATAATACTCCTATAAGACTGATTCAGATTTGGCTTCTATGTGGCTCTCATTAGCTTATAGGAATAGAGCCTCTACATAATAATAATTATTTTTAGTAATATTAAATTGAAAAGCAAAATTTTGTCAATATTTAAATAACTATTTCGCTATTAATTAAAATGAATAGTGGTGCGTATGCATGATGAGTCAATATATGCTGAATAGGCAGTAACCAAATTAATTTCACTTATATAAATCCACACGATAAAGGTAAAAAAATAAATAAACATGCTTAGTACGTGGAAAGAGAATGGCCAAAGAGAATAGAAAATATTTAAATTAAAATTACTGGAAGCGAGATATGAATACAATCAAAGGCAAAGTGCACATTTACAAACGGTCACAAAATATATCGCGTAGGATATCTGAACTAACTCGCATCTAATTGGTTGAATTTTGCAATTTCTTATTTGCTCACAGTTTAAACCAATTAAATAAAAGGATTTTTTGGTCGATTAAATCCATGCGTTCGTCTCTTGTAAGTTCCCGTAGCGCTTTATTTCTTAGGCTAACGAGTTCCATGCACGTCTGTCATTTTCTAAGGAAGTATATCTCTTGTGGTTGTTGTAGCAATGTCATCAAGCAAAAACGAGAATGTTTCTCGTGCAAATCTTGGTACTACACACGATCCTTCGGCGAATTCTAACCATGAGAAAACTGTAAGCTAACATTTTAAAATAATTATATATTTGTACGATAACATTTGCACACATTTTATTGGACTTCAAATTGATTATATTTCAGTTTGACTGCACGATTTATTTCTATTTGACCTTCTTAAAAAGAATAAATTGCAATTCGTTACTAAATGTGGACGTTTCGAAATTAAATACAGTATTTTCGATTAATCATAAATTGACTACACTTGCTTTGTGTCTCTCATCGCCCATCAAAGCTTAGTTACACGCCTTAGAGAAAATATACGTGTGCTGGAATTGCTATTAATTTAAATTACATGTATACGTGGCTATTGGCGATCTTTTCTTTTAGGATAAACATCTATATATATATATATATATATATATATATATATATATATATATATATATATATATATATATACATATATATTACACTGCATATTTGTAATTAGAAAGAGAAAACAAATTTAATAAAAGAGTGGATAATGGCCGGCTCATCTCCAAAATAATCGACAACTCTTTACAATTCTTTATTTCTATGCATCCTGGGTTTTCGTTTGCTGAAGAAGTGGCAAATATTCTGATTTCAGTTTTACTCGTTTTTCTTCTTGTGGGTTTATTATGGGTGTAGTTTTGTGTGTATGTGTGTGTGTATAGGCTTTCATGTGCGTGTGGGGTTCATTATCATTGTCGTACGGTCTGATGATATAGGTTTTCTTGTTTATTTATGTATGAGTTTATTTTTGCCCAATTTTTTGCTTATTGGCTGTATCATGTATGAATGTTTTCAACTCGTAATTTGCCTTTGGTTTTGACCTTCATTTTGTCTCCTTGGTTTCAGCGCAGGGTGTGCGGATTGCTCATATTGCGCTATTTATTTTACTGTTAACGTAGTTTGTGACCAATCCGTTCTAATGTTTGTTGAGGCTGGTATAGTGCGTGTTCAGGATATCCTGGATGATAGTAAATTTTTGTTGGGTTGTGTGGTTCGTGGCCAGTCAATTAATATATCACGATGAAACTTTAAATGTTTAGGTCGTCTGCTTGTTGTTCTATATAAAAAGCTTCGTATATGTTTAAATAATTTTCGGACTTCTCTCTCTGTAGAATTGAGAAGTTCCTCAAATTGGCTTGATGTCTTGTTTCAAATATATGCTCTGATAAAGCTGATTATTCTGATGGTGCGAGGCCTATTCTAATCAATTTCTGTGCTAAATTTTGTTGGATTCTATCGATAGATTGCTTTTTCATACATGCAATGTGTATGCTTGCGCACATTTCGTAGACGAAGAATTTGGAAAGAATTGTAAATTTATCTTTGGCAACACACCTCATGGTTCTCTGTGCACTAGGAAAATTTTCCTTAATGATTCGACTTTTCTTGTGCAGTTACTGAAGCCGGTAGTTTTTTACTAAACGGTAAGTTTAGGAATACACTTGACTGTATTCTATGTAGTACGAATCCAACGTGGTCTGATGCTGACATATATGAAACATAATTAAACGGACATTGTTTGCGCGGGCGGTGATAATTAATTATACAATACTTAGTCTATACTAACAAATGGATGTACATAATGGGTCAGGTTTTTATATCAAGATTGCAACCTTGATTAAAAAGTATTCCATAAACCATTCCGGGTAGTTGTGTGCGGTAGCATATATTTCTGTAGAAATGCAATTTATTAACAAATTTCAGCAATTATTACCACAGAAATCGATTAATAAAGGCCTGGCACCGTCAGGCAAATCAGTTTTCTCCGAGCATATATTTAAAATGGAGCACCAGGCTAATTTGAATTTTGAGTTCTAAATAAATAAATGTCAGAAAAATTATGATGCATATATGAAACTCTTCATCTAAAACAATACGCATCCGGCCCAAAAATTAAAAAAAACTTTACTAAAGTGATATTTTAATAGACTGGCCACGAATCACGAAACCCAACCACAATTTACTAGAATCCGGGCAAGCCCGAATATCCATTAGACCAGCCTCAACAAAAATCAGAACTGATTGGTAACAAAGTGAAGAACAAATGGCATCACTATCGTCATTAACAGTGACAAAATTTGCACAAAAATATCTGCGATCAACACGGCAATCTGTACACCCTGCGATGTTATCAAGGCGTGAAACAAAAAACATTAGTACACGTAATAGCAAAACTAGTGATCACTTGATAACTAAATCCCTCAGTTCAATAATAGCCAGATATAAAAAAAATCACTGTAATACGCTGAGAATGAACTCTACACGCACGCATATGTGCTCACAAATCAACAGGTCATAAACCACCAACAAGGAAAAGGTTTATAATTGAAAATCAGATTAGTTGCTACACATTTAATCAAATGGATCTCCAGGATTTATCTAAATAATGATTGTAAATTGTTGTTGAGTAATCTCGCAATATATTTGCAATATATGCATTTTGCTATTAAATGTCACTAAAAAATATACTGTGTAATATTCGAAGAAATGGATATTTTATATATATATATATATATATATATATAAGGGAGTATAATTTGGAAATGCTCTCACAAGTTGCATCACAGTATTTACGGTTCAGTACCTATGAATAAAATTTATAACTAAAGTCAGGCTGGAATTTTAAATATGTAATAATTCATATCTTGCAATTAAATTTATTATGTTTCGCTTAATATCTTGTGAACATATGTTGAGTTTCTTAATAAGTTGTTGCACGATCGTGGATAAGTAATTAAGTTTCGGTTTAAAGCCTGTGTTTAACTTTCCGTGTTTTTATCTGGGTCTTTAAAGTCGTCAATTGACCTACGTTAATTTAAGCATAGAATTCACTAAATGGTATTTCAGTTAGAAATTTGGGGAAATATTTTCCGCTTATTTAAATCTAGTTTGTGAACTTCATGCTATTCTTGTTTTTCGACCTTCATTGACCATCCTCAAGCACGATGGCAAACTGACTAACGAGGTTAAAACTGCAAGGTATATAAAAGGGTTGGAAAATTAGATATACGGTTCTCACTCCAAGTAGTCTCGTATAAACTGGAAACGTCGTCTGCAAAATTTTTGTGGTCAAGAACAGAAAATTTCTGAAGCTTTTATCATACGTCAGTACGTTTTATAATTAAACAAATATTGATTATGAAATTGAGATAAACCCCCTTTGTGTTATATCCAATCAGTTGCCCAACAAAGTAAAAATACTCACATGCACACATGCTGATCATGTGTAGCATCCTCCACTTCTCCGTGTGGAATTCACCAGTTAAAAGTACTTCACTTCTATGCGTTCAACTACGCCTACTATATCTTGAATGCTACAAAAAATAGTCCTGTATCTTGTTTTGACTAGGTCTCCTTTTGTGTTTTTCCCTTTTGAACAATTGATTCACTCAGTCGAGCAGAGTAGCTGTTTTGCACTTTTAACTTTCATTTTCATCCAATTTCATATCCGGTCTCATATAATTATCAATGAGCGACGAGCAGTTGTGAATCTTTGCTAGTTTAGATTGAAAATGTGCGAGACTGATAATGCTTATATCCTCCGCAGACCATGCTGGCTAGTGGAAAATCGGTATATTTATATTTTCCTTACGATTTAAAAATATTATTCAAATCACAAGGGGAAGGCTACTTGGTATTCCATGTACTTACTTGATCCATATAATTTTGAGGTCTGTTTTGGAGTCTTATTAATACCAATCGTGTTGCTTGTGTTAGTTGAGTTTTTCTTTAAAAAAGGTTTCCGAAACACTGTTTCATCACTAACAAGGAGATAATAAATTTTGTACATACCATTAGTAATTCTGCGGAAAACAAAGTCCAGTTGATAGTTATTATAATTTTTCTTGACCTAATGTTCTTCAAGACTGTGTTCGCATGTGTATGTATTTAGGTATATATGTGTGTCTGTATAAATGCATGTATGTTTGTATGTATGTATGTATGCATGCGCGTATGTTTTTACGTATACATGTTTGTATATATGCTTGTGCATGTGTGCATATATGTATGCATACTTGTATATTCATTTATGTCTACTTATATGGATAGTGAGAGTTAGAATTTAATGGGAGATTGTGGTAATATTAGAAAACGTCATTATTGACTCCCATGAACAATAATTTGATTGTTGTTATGCTCTGCTTACTTATTATCACCTCTGTTAATCTATCTGATAAATGTATGATACAATTCGGTAACAGATGCGTATCATACCATTGTGATCATCCATTTCTTCAGAGTTTTGGCAATGACTTTGAAGTTCTTTGTTATATACATTATTAATAAATTTCTAATAGTAATAAAAATTAAAATTAAATGTATCAAATTTATAAACGAATTCAAAAAGTTTTTATGACTGTATATGGATTTTTAATGCAGTGTGCAGTTGGCCTCACTAAACTCTATGAAGATTGTGAATTTTTGTTAATGAATTAATTTATGTAGATAATTTTCCTTTAATAAGTGTTTTTTACTTGTATATTCTATTATAAAGCTATTTTTATTGCGTGAGTGGTGAAAGGAAAAGGATATATCCAGTTTTGTGGGTTTAGTATATATGTGAATTGCGTTATTTATTCGTCGATTTGTGCCATTTATTAACAGGCAATTATTTTAATAAAAGCAAACGTTCATTCGTGAAGTCACAATGACGATTGTTCTTGGATTCACGATGATCTATGAAAATTATTTTCATGCTCAAATTGATACACTATTTTGTATATCATTAGTAATTTGAATTCAATTGGCGTATTGATAAATAAATGATGATACTCAGTGTTTCTTTGGCTTGAGCCTCACTGGCAGTTCTTACAACTAGTGAAAATTTGCCCAATTACGACTCATTTAATAAGAATTCAATTTTATGCTAAGACACCTTGAGGTATGTTTTGTAGAAACGTGTGTTTTCATTTAGTTGGCGTGAACAGACTTACATAATGCATAAAGTCAATTGCAAACATTGCTTTTTTCCCAACAAATTCGGAAAATATTGTTTCACGAACAATCTCAGAAAAACTAACTGTGAACGGCTTCAGAGTTTCGGGATCAGTGAGAACCAAATCAATGAAGACCGCAAAAATTGGTGCACATGGAAATGTAAAGGAACGAAGATTTTACCGACATACGAGATTCAAATTATGTTAGGAATTTTTATTTTCCCATCAATGCGAATTTTTCTTTAGTTCAAATATATGTTTTCTTACTTGTGCACGCATTGCTACCTCTCGTGGCTTCTGATATAAGTTATGGTTAGATTAATTTCACAAGGAAGTACGCTGCATCAGCACAATATCACGTTTCACTCAAATGCTAGCATTTGCTATATCATTCCTTGAGACGTTTTTAGTTTCTGTGGTTGACTAATGTATGCAAAAGAACCACTAGGAAGTTACATGTTTTAATGATATAATTTTCTTTCCATGTATGCATTTGCCTAAGTAATTTACAATGATTTAGTTATATAAAGGGCGATGGAATTTATTTGCTTTATTATCATGTGCGGTAAAATGTTTCCAGTGAGAAAATGCTTCAAAATTCAAGAAAGTATTAAAGCCTATTTAAGTTTTAGTAATTTATTATTAAATAATTATCGTAACATATAATCAGAATGTCAGTACCAGGAGGCAAATTAATTTTAACTATATTTAATTCTGTTTTAATTTAAAATTTCTATAATTATAGTGATCTCACTTTCCTAGCAACAGAACTGAAATCTTGCCACAATGAATAGTGATGTAAAGAACACAGGACGGTTACATGCCATCGTTTTCAGATCGACCCTTTTATGGTAATCAAACGACTGTTGTCCTATGCCCAGAACGTTATCACGAATTAGGCCAACCCAGGCTGGATTTCGCCTGAGAATGGTTGTGCCAGTCTAGTCTATGTACTTTGTCATACTATAGCCCTCAGCTACACATATCTGGCCTGACGGCAGGTGGACACAAGCTAGTCAGCCCGGGAATGGTAGCATGAACATTGCCGGGTCTAAAGGGACACATCCATCATCGCTTTTCGTGTGAAGCCTCGAGTTTGGTCTAACTGAGCAGTAAATTTTATTGTTAGATATTTTGTGATGGAATGAGAGCAAGCGTGCCAGACGCGAAGAGCAAGTTTCGGCTGCTGAAGGAAACTTTAGCCACTGGCATCTGGGCAGATGATGCTCATCAGCCTTGTTTGGCAGACTATCTATGAGAAGAAAATCTCCGAATACAAACCATCCGCACTACGAATGGACGACCTAGTGTTCTTTTACAGTCCACATATAACCCTTAATGATACGAATTACAATGATTACATATTGCATCGGCCCTCGCACAGTATAAACGTGTCGCCTTATCTGCTGAGCCGTGCAGGGTGGATAAGCGAAATCGGGCTACTGCATATAAATTAATCTCCAAATCTGCCTCCTACCCTTCCCTTTCCTCTTCTCAATGTAACAATAACGCTCTTTTAGATACTATGAATGTGTTTGGTGTTGATCATATCACTGAGCCTAATATCAGTTTGTCAAATATCGAAAATAGTTAAAGTAGACTATCATTCATTAAACCTACGCTAGTTTTTAATATAAGCGCATTTAATGTACGAACATTAAAAAAACTGGATAACAAGAAGCTCTTGCATGTACGTTGGATAAATTAGAAATCGACTTATGTTGCGTATCTGAAACCAGAAATCAGGATCCTACGTGAATTAAAGAATTGGTTGCACTGTTCCTATTTACGCGCTATTTGCTTCGAACATCTGGTTCCACGGATTTTACTCAAGTCGGGAAATGGGGTGTTGGCATTGTTCTTAGCACACGAGCTGAAGCTTGCTTAATTGAATGGATACCTTTAAATAGTCGAAGTAGTGCGACACGTTTAAATACATCTACTAAAATCAATGTGAGAACCGTAATCAACGTTGCCTTTTCGTTGTATCTGTATATGCTTCTACCGTTTGCAGCACGGACAAAAGCAAGTACACTTTTTACTACGAACTACACACCTTACTATGTAAAACACGAAACCCGGATATAGTCTTGGTTATGAATAATATGAATGCTCATGCTGGACGTTTAAGTAACGCAGAATTTAATTTAGGTAGAAGACATACTTGAAGCTCTACGCACAACGATAATGAAGAACGGCTTTTGGACAGCTGCGCAGAACATAGACTATGTTTGAGTAATACAAACTTCAGACGTAGTGTTAGACGTTGCACCAGATGGCGTCCTCCTGCTTCCCGACAACGGTTGACTCAAATAGATCATATTGCAATTAGTTATAGATAGCGTGGTTGCATCCAGGATTGTCGTTATTTCTGAAACACATGTCGATACGAGCCATGCACTTATCCGTTGTAGATTTGCACTAAAATTTTCCGGGAAAATAAATAAGAGTAAACCCCATATATATGTAGGCAAACTCGAACAACAAATTTGAAGATATACTAAAGTCAAAATTAACTGGTCTTTATGGTGAAAATTTGAATTTACTTTTGACGAAGTTACGTTCCACAATGCAAAATGCAGGTACTACTGTATGTGGCATTGTAGGCTGCCGTAGATATAATCATTTGATATCTGTAAAATCTATGGAGATACTCGAAAAAGGCGCCAAATTCCACCTGGCTCGGCTCATAATAGTACTCGTAGAAATATGAGACCTCAACGTGAGCGGAGTCTAAGAATCGATCTAGAATCATTTTTGACCAGATAGGCTGAAGAAATGGAAGAAGCGTTTGCGTCAGGTACCAGTCGCTGTTTGTTCCAACTTATTCGCGCAACAGGTCCGAAAATACTAAAAGCTAGCCAAACTATAAATGATAGTAACAACCATTTAATAACGGATAAAATAAGTCGTCTTGAATGGTGGGTTGAACACTTCAAAGGTAAATTTTCTTGGGCACCCGCGTCAGTTACAATTCCCGAAAACATGTCTGTATCAGCAGTGTGGAATGTTAGCCTCGAAGAACCATCCGAGTTAGAAGTGCGCGATGCAATCCTATTTCTTAAATGCCGCAAAGCCGCAGACTACGATGATTTGCTTCCAGGATTATTTAAAGATGGTGGCGATATAATTTTAGGAGCTTAGACCAAACTTTTTCATACTATACGGAATGAGGAAACCGTACCACTTGATTAGAATGAGTCGACCATCATTCCTATCTTCAAAAAAGGCAATCGTAATTCGTGCGATGACCATCGTTGTATAAGCTTGACTCCGGTCGTATCTAGGCTATTTACTTCGATTATCCTACGTCGTCTTGGCGCTTCACTTGAATCACATACAAGAGAAGAGCAGGACGGATTCTGCTCAAGATGAGGTTGTATAGATAATATTTTTACGTTAAGGCAAATTCATTATATCACCGTCCCACAATAGTCGTCTTTCTAGACTTCAAGAGTGCATTTGACTCGGTGGATCGCAATATTTTATTCAAATATTTTGTCTAAAATTCATGTGCCCACGAAATTCGTTAATAGAAAACGCGTTCTCTACGTAAGTAATTCTGGTCGCGTTAAAGTCGACAACGAATTAACACAACTTTCCAACCAGCAGTGGTTTTCGTCAAGGTTGTCCACTTTCCCCCTTTTTGTTTAATTTTGTAATCGATGCTATTATGAACAAAACTCTTCCTCACATTCAGATTGCAGGTTTGGAGGTTCTCCTGGGCAGTAAATTAATTGATCTTAACTATGCAGACGATATCGTACTATTATTCACAGTCGAGATACTGCTCAGGCCGCCTTGAATAAATTAGCGGACAATAAATAATAATTGATTGCACGGGTGGTGGTAACAATTCATTAAATCAAGTTTGCGAGCTTAAAGTAAACACCAATTCCATTGCATTTAAACAGTCGTTGCGATTGGAAGTAGTTTTGTTATGTTATTCGACGACTGGTTAAGTACAATGGGATTGGTGTTTACTTCAAGCTCGCAATCTTGATTTAAAGAATAGATTAGCGGACGTTGTTCCGTCTCTCGGTATTAAATTAGCACCATCTAAATGTTAGATACCTTTACAGGATAACCCACCACTCACTCCAATTCTGCGACTACAGAGTGATGGCAGGTTTACATATTTTGGGAGCACTATCAATAACTTAGTCAATATGTCTGACGAGGTGAGAATGAGAATCTCGAAAGATAGAGTAGCTTTCTCGAATTTTCGCAGATTTATGGAGAAACGCGAGTATTTCACTCTTTATTAAAGATCGTGTTTACAATGCATCTGTACGAGTAGTTTTACTATACTCTAGTAAAACTAGGCCTCTTTAAAGTGATGATTATAGACGTTTAAAGGCATTCGACCATCGTTGATCGAGTAGCATAGCACATGTTGGTTACCAACAAGGAATAACCAACCTTGACATCCGTAGATGTATTTTTTGATGCGTCAACAAGTGCTCTTCGTTAGAAAAACAAATAAAGCTCCATCAACTTCGTTGGCTCGGTCACGTTTTGCGTATGCCCTCAATTCGAATACCTAGTAGAGCTCTGTTCTCTCATCGAGCACCAGGTTGACTTAAGAAACAAGGTCAGCAGATTTTGACATGGCAAAAACGGTTGAAGTTACTTACATCGAAATTGGGTAGTGTAGGACCCACTCGTCTGCCAGGATGGGGTACACATGCGCATCATAATTCTTTGTTATAAACTCTTCGCGATATGACATCGAATCGAGCTCAGTGGTGATCTTGTTGTAGATGTGTAGTAGAATCATCTTCATAACTTTCTTTTCTTAGTAGGGAAAAGTTAGCTGCGACATTTGGTTTTTATGACGTGATACAGTGAAACCCTCAAGGAAGCTCTATTGCTTATGATGCCTTGCCCTGAAGCTGCTTTGATCATAATGGTGTTGTGGCGAGGTTTAGTTTGCCCCACTTCTGTGAGTTGTCTTGATAAATATATTTATGGTAATTAGGTACTCTCTCTCTCTTAAATCTCACTAATAATTTTTGTGTCTAAATTATTATTTTTGTCGTTATTTATAATTATTCTTTTGTTGTCTTCTTCTGGTTATATGGTAGTGAAACACTAGTCACATTTGTCTTTTGTATGGCTGAGCATGATAATGATGATGGTGATGAGGATACTATTGAGATGCGCGATTTGTTTCAGTGGCTTTAATCGTTGCTATCACCTCTGGCGTGCTATTTATCTGGCGAATTTTCTTAATTTGTGCGGCCATGAATTAATTTTTCGTATATTATTACTGTTATAATGATTCATTGATTTGTATTCGTGCTAGTAGAGGGTCTTTATGAAACTATTGTGATTGAATCAGACGTACGCAAGGGTACTGTGTTGTCCGAAGCTTGTTCATTTATGTAGACAAATTTGTCTTTGAAGGTATCACTATAACAATCCTTAGTGAAAATCAGTGGCAGCGGCCGGCTTGATAACTGAATATTCGGGCACTGTCAGGTTTTCTACGAGCAAGAAAGAGCTCAATATTGCGATTAGCTGCAATCAGGAGACATCAGTTCGATGCGGTTTAAAGCCTAAGGCATATAAAATGGTCTTACCGCAATTTTCATTCGAAGTCTAAGATTGTACTGTACCACGCTCTGCTTCATTTTGTCAACGAGCGTTTAATTAGGCTACCAGTAACGTCATATAAGACGGCCACTGACGAGATTTCCAGGCCTATTAGTCTAGATGCAGTTGTTTTTGGCAATATATACAGTACAATTTAGAATCGCCCGTCTAATTTACTAAGTATTAAGTCTAAGATTTTTACGTGAGACATACCTTCGTTCCTTTTTATGCCATTTAAACCCTTAAACTAGCCAAATTCAGCTGCAAACGTCTGAGTATTTTTCTTACTTGATGTGGTTTATGTCATTGTTAACTGAAGTGTAGAGGCATTTGTCTTAATTGGGATATTCGGGATTTCATTGAAGTGTGTTTGCGTGAGAAATTATATGTGATGAAAGTTCGAAAATGAGAGCATAATAGAGCATGTGAGTATTACCAGATAAAGAATCTAGATCTGATTTTAAACCAAGCATACTACCAACAGGAATAGGCATAAATTTATAGCGCTTTGTTAACACACACGCTTAACCCGTATGTGTAACTAATCATTTGGGATAAATTTTAGAGTGAATATACTGAATGCTATTTCTTTAAATCAAGTTTGCGAGCTGGATATGAGCAACAATCCCATTCTATATACACTTGTCTGTATAAACTAAACATGTATAAGTTAGCAAAGGTAGTCCATCCAGTAGATCGGCTTCGTCCTTTTTGGGAACTCATCATGTTCTGTCGAGAATTGTAGAAGTATTTATAGTAAGCTTGCAGCTGTGATTTGAATAAGTGTTTTTAAAACCCGCGTAGACATTGCTTGTTTAATAGTGAATGCTGCTTTGGATGAAGAACCCTTTTGGTCATTAGTAGTGCAAATTAAAAGAAATGCTGGTGGGAAATTGTATTTGAAAGAAACTATTTGCAAACGGCCAATAATTATTGAATAGCAGAATACTTTCTAGTATCGATGTTTATTTGCCTGTTAATTCAAATTTATCTACAAAAACTCTTCCATTAACAAAAATTTAATTATAATTCTTTTTGTATCTTTTCGTAGTTAAAGCCTCTTATTTTACTCCTTTACTGCCTTTTAAGTTTATTTAATTTGAATTATTGATTTTCAAAAAGAATTTTAGTTTTCCTATTTAGATTTTACTTTAGTGGCGCATACGTTTTTTCATTAATAAATCTTACTTATAATTCATTTATTACTTGTAGCTATTTCATTTTTAAATTTTAATTATTACAGTTTCTGAAATTATTTCTCTATTATGCAGGCATGCATAAAATTTGGCAACGATTTATATACATAAAAACTGAAAATTGAACTTCTATATTTTCATTTATAGACATGCATCTTAGTATAAATTATTTAGTAGACGTGTTTTTATTTTGACACAGTGTCAATTTGCGTAGGTAACTGGTTGTTTTTAGACTATAATGGGAGTGGCGCCGAAGTAAACATCCGACATAGTTAATTATGTGAAAATTGTTTTCACTCAAGAGCTAATCAGAAATAAAATTTCTTTATATTATATTCTGTTCACAAATTAAATATTGTAATAAAGGTTCGAAATACAAAACAAAGAGTAACGAAGGTTGAAATGAAATGCGAAGCTAAATACGATTAAATGAATAACTTTTATTTATAGTTACGTAGTGGAATCAGAATGAAATATTTTCATTAGATTCGAATGTAATACAGTAGAATAATTTAGCATAAGGTAAATAAAATATATTAAAAAAACACAGAATAGATGAAATTGAATAAGTGTAAAAGGAAACAAGGTAGAAAATCGTTACCAAAGCGGATCGTCGCATTAAAGCGAAAAGGCGAAATTCTCGCTTGAATGAAAATGTGAGCAAGACTAATTAGTTCGTGTTACATTATTTCCTATGTTTCCGTCTTTCAATTTGTATAGATTTGTATATGTTTGAAGTATTATAAATATCTTTTAACAATCATTGATTGGTGCTTGGTTGCGATAAACTACCTATAGATCAAATTTGCGAGCTTTTTCTAAACACGAATTCCACTGTGTCTAATCAGTCGTACAACGTAGCAAAACTACGGTCAGTCGCATGTCCCTACGCGTATTGATCTCAAGATTTATAACTACCTGCACAACAAATTATTATTTAAATACATACCTTATATATGGAGCGGAAGCTGCAAAAGTTAATGTTTGTGACTGCTTAGAATTTGTGAAACCGACATTTCCGATCCAGTAAAACGCTTGTAAGATTATTAGAGGTGAGAGCCCTATATCTAGTATTTCTTTCCTTATGTATTCAGTAAATGTGACTGATGGTAGTTTTGCTGTTTTTCGACGACTGGTTAAATACGATGGGATTGGTGTTTACTTCAAGTTAACAAATTTGATTTAAAGGCGGACAAACATTTTAGCAAATGTAATGAACTCCCGATGTTTATGAGAGTGCAGACGTTTTCATTTCTATAGGAAGTTGGTTGCCAAATGCACAAGTTTATTTTGAAATGGTTGGAATTTTGTATCCTGATGTAAATGCCTTCACATTTATATCCATCTTCGAGTCTGGTTTTACCATTACTTTCCATTCATTATTGGTATCCTTCGGTTCAGTTAAATCACTGATTCAAAATCAAATTTTGCTTGTAATTTTATATCGAAATTATGAAACCGCTGATGAACTTAAAAACGACAACAGACACGGCTTGTTAGTCATATATCGTTTATCAATTTATGTATTGAAAATAGTGCTATTCTTAAATGTGCGGGTTCATTTTTCTTGGAACTAAATACTTCTGGTAAAAATCGCCAATATTAATTCCGCTTAAGCACGAGAACGGTAGTTTGAGAACAAACAAATAAGACGAAATATTCAAATTAGATCTCACTCCGTTTCATCTTTGTTATACGATAATTTTCGATTTATCGAGAAACTTACGGAGAGCACAAGAAAAGTAGAACTCGAATCTTTAGAAGCAAAATACGAAATGAAACTAATGTAAACATAATTATTAATGGGCAACATACCATTCTTTGATTTAAAACCGCAAATATATGTCTGCACATTAGTTAGAGACGTAATTTATTTTACATTTTAATTCTAGTCATCCGTATTGCAAGATGGATTTCAAGAGACGAAACTATACAGACTAAATAAAATATTTCTGTAAAATATTTTCACTGTAAAGATAATACGGCGAGTTTTGAATAATTATATACTGTCTGTTGCAGAGAACTAACATATATGCTAGTTTTTATTAGGTATTTCGTACCTAGTAACTAATTAATTCAAACTGGACTAAAAAGATAAACTAAGGTCAGCATGAACTAAACAAATATTCCCATGTACACACGCGTTTCATGCTTAGTAGCGAATCATCAGTAGCATTGTTGAAGACTTAATATGAAGTTAACTAAATTACTGTTTGAATACATATTCGCATAGGAGATTATACAGTCCAACCGTGACACATTTAATGACCAAATGTATAGTTTGTGTAGGGTGAAGTACCGGTTCCTACTGATGAGTCGCCAGTAAGCAAGACACGCATGTGTAAATTATAAGATTCGTTCATGTTGAGTTTTGATATTATTTCAAATTCACTGGAATAAAATGACTTTACCTTTAAAGTAGTTTTCATATCAGATTTTAAGCTAGGAAAGACAGTGAGGGTGTTTTCCAAAAAATACAACACTAATTGTTCCTTAAAATGTTCTATAGTTTATGAAATATGTTCTTATGACTGCTATCTTGTGTATTTACATGAAACTGTGTGACAACTGGGGTAAGAGGAAGCGAGCCTATGGACATGCATCAATGAGAATATATCTTAATCAGATCTAGCTGATTACTCAAAGGCCATGCTACGCATTGGGAAGAATACAAACTAATAGATCTATGCCATCACAAGCGTTTGGCAAGATTGTACAGTGAACCAATTTTGATTAAATCTACAGCTGTCATACTGAACAGAGCTAGCTTCAGGTTCAATACTGATAGGAAGTTTTGGCTTACAACAAAAGGGGTATTTGTTTAAGACAGTTCCAAGAGCAACAGATGTCAATCAACGTAGGTCGTGAATTGAGGCACCATAGTGAATACTGCTATTTGTGTTATTTGTTTTGTACATACCAATAAATTATTCTATTGCAACTACTACTCCTAGTCGAACCTTACTTTTGAAGACAGTTTCGCTTCTGTGTGTTTATCTTTCTTTCTCTCTATAACGTTTCCATGTTCACTTCCTTAACATTAACTTTTATTTAGATTTGATTAGATAGATTTTCTATTTTACTTTAAATTATTCTACTTTACTACATTCAAAGCTGATTTTAGTGTTCCATACTAATTTCAAAAGCATAGATTAATCATTTTGTGTTTTAAATTCCTATTTTTACTTCCATTTAGTTTTGTGTTGTAAACCTCGTGCGAGACTTAGTTCTGCCTCTTTGGCGCCGGAATTTTGGCGTTCACCTTTTTCCGTTTAATCACAGATTCTCTCTTCGTCAGTCCTGAGCCGACTAGCCCTCACAGTCATAATTCTATCCTGAATTTTAAGCTCTTGCAGCTTTCATTGCAGTTCATCTGACATTGCATATATCTCTGCTTTCCAGTTGGTCATAAAAGAAGTTGCATTTGAGTTAGCATTTTTAGTCAGTATTTAGAGAATATATTAATTGGACATTCTCGTCGATCTGAATGATCCTTGAATAAATTACTTCAATGCGAAATTTATCATAGCCTTACAAAGGCTTTTATGTTTATAAATATTTTAACCTAAATAATTCGTCTTGTCTATCTTAATTATCATAAAACCGGGTACGTTTATGTCGATCATGCTATACAATTCTTAAAAGCTTATTACTTTGGAGACTATTGTACCCCAATCCACATATTCCGTAGACATACACATATTGTTATTTCTTTTAAGCTTTAAATTCACACTGTTTTAACTTCTAATATTTTACGATTTTATAATTTATTTTATTAATAAGTAAATTAGAAGCTATTTATTTTTTATTCAGGTACAAAAAAATATTAATCGGTATACAATAAAAAGATCCACTTAAAATTACACTGTACCACTTTCGCTCCATCTTTTCAACCTAACTTACTTGAGATATGAAC